>APFE031364071.1:273664-302574 GCA_000404065.3 Pinus taeda
CCCCCTCTAACCCCCCAGTTCACTACGTAGGTTAGTCATGGAAAGAATATAACACAACCCAACAAAATAAAGATGCAAAATTGATAGAAACTTCTCTTTATTAATACTTCCAATTGATTACATACTCGACTCACCCTGCACACTTAGCTGCAGGGGTCTGCACACTCAGCTGCGGACTACTAGGCCTCTGTGCACTCAACTGCAGAGCCTCTTCCTATGCTATGACTCACAACTAGACTTTAAACTTCATATCTATCTCGCATACATCATCATTCCTTAGACATTATTCGATCTATGAATCATTCTTTAACTACTTACAGCCTCACTCTATTTATACAATTCCATGGTCCATAGACCATGGGTAGATCTTCTACAACGGACATTACAATATCAAAATTAAGGGAGGAAAACCCTATGTCTCTTTAACAAATTATGCGCTCCACGCCAAAAAAATGCAGAGTCTTTACATTGGAATTACAAACTTGACCAAAATCTGGGCTCTAAGCCCCAAAATTTCCCTTGGTGGATCTCGCGCCCAACAACAGAAATAGGGAGATATAAAATCCCTTGAATATGACAAGAGCCCCACTACCAGTGAAAGGGATGAAGAAGAAACAGAGGAGGATGAAGAAGAAACTGAAAAAGAGGAAGAAGAAATAGAGAGGGATGAAGAGGAAATAGATGAGGAAGAAGAGGAAGAAAAAGAGAAGGAAAGTGGTGAAGAGATAGAAGAAGATGCAGAGGAAACTGGTGAACAGAGTGAGGAACTAGAGGGACAAGAAGAGGAGAAAGATAAAGATGAGAGGGGGAATGGAAAAGAGGAGGCAGAGACAAGGAGGAATCACTTAGGATATCTCCAGAACCCACTAAGAAAGAGGCAACAGTTTCCCTCACTTCCCTTAGCACCCATATCAAACAAAAATGGAAAAGGTAGAGACAAACTCCATTGTACTTTACAACAAGAAAAATTACAAGAATAAGGCAGGGAAAACCTCAAACTCCCACCAAGGTTCCTATTGTTATTAAAGAATCACCCAGACAGCAGGAGAAAATGGCTCCAAACTCAAGGAGAATAATCATCAAGACAAGCCTCCCCCAAGTCTCCTATCACTTATGTTAGAAGGTCTGTCACTAGATCTACCTCATCCAAAGGAAAAGGCATCCTATAGGAAGTAGAGGAAATCCTACAGGAAACTCCGCTAAACTTATAGGAAACTCAGAAATTGGATAAAGAAGGGAGTATGCAGCAAGAAACAAAGAAGGAGGATCCAGAGCTAAGGGAACCTAGTCCTCAACCTAACCTTGACTCCTACTACAAGTTTATTGAATGGGGTAGGGTTATTCCACAAAAATTTTCCATCCCATTATTCTTTTAGCTTGAGAAAGAAAGGGAAAGAACATATAGATGGATGCATATTGCCAAATCCAAAGGGGTGGAGGACATAGGTCACATGGAGGAAAAAGTTCAAGAGATGGAAGAGAACTGAGTAGCCTGAGGGACATAGAATCAATAATGAAAGCTCAGTTGGAGGCAGAAAATTCATGGTTAAAAGGATAGCTACAAGAAGGAGAGAATCAGTTGGCATCCATGGCTAGTCTATCCTTAGAAGCAATCCAGTGCAGGATGCTAGCTAAGTCCTATGCATTATACCTTAAGGAACAATGGTTGCAGTTCCAAATCAAGACTCTAGCACAGAGAGGCATTCTATCATTCTAGGATTATAGACAGTTCATTGATCTTTGTGATCAAAGCACATTGGAGGGTAGGGATAAGATGTATGAGTCCTACCTACATAACTTAGCCTTGATAGATATGAATGTGTGGGACCTTAATTCAAAACTAGGGGACTTACAGTTGATGGATTTGGCATCATGGATGAACCATGAGGAAGCAAAGGACTGCTGAAATGAAGAAAATAATGGAAAGGGAAGAAACAAGCCTCTCATGATAAGAGTTAAGCAGTCTAATCCAATGGTTGTCATCAACACACATAACTTGATTGCAAATGACCCCCAACTTGCACCCAGATACCTTGCTGCCCAAGAGAAAGTAATTACACACTTTGAGGATATGTTTAGGTTGTTGAGATGACAACATGAAAGCTTTCCAAAGGAGATGATGTACTTTTCCCTATAGTTTGAAAATCAGAGAGTACCATTCTCCTCAAAGAATGAGACAAGAACTGAAAAGGACACCCATGTACAAGCAAGCTCTCCAAAGACTCAAAGTCAATTGGATTGGCTTAAGACTCAGTCCACCACTGCTCTTAGGGATGTTAGAAGGATGGAAGGAAGAGGAAGAAAGAAAGCAGTGGGAGGAAATATAAAAGAAAGAAGGATTCTATGCACAGGAAGAGGAAACTACAACAGAAGCATGGGATGTCAAGGAGGCCACTAGAGAAATGAAAGACATGGATATTGATTTAGTTACTCAGAGGATGAGCAACACTTTCAGTAGGGGCTGATGATGAGCCTCATCATTGGGTAACTATATGGACCTTAATCCACCTCCTAGCTTAGTCAAATCAACTCTTCTCACAATTTATTACATATTTTGATTATATTTTGTTTAATGAGATGAGTTAAAGTGAGATATTATTCCTAGTGGACAAATGTGCATTGATTGTAGGTTTGTGAGATAAAATCATGGAATTTTAGCTAATTAAGGGTTGACACTAGAATTAGACAAGGGGGAGAGATTGTAGGAGGTAGATCCTCCTCATTTACTCCTCCCTTAGTCGAATATTTCTCCATCAATCACACTAGCTCGAAGTACAATCAGCCAAGTCATGGAGATCAAAACGCAGCCGAGAAAGTGGCAATGAAAGAGCTAGTTTATCTTGAGTTTGGGAGCCAAGCCTCCCTAGATTTAAGGAAGTTGTTGGGGACTTCAGTTGTATAAATAAAGAGGCCTAGAGCCTCATTGGGATTCGAATTTTTGTTGTAAAAACACTTATCATTTTCGAGTTCAAGACTTGTGGAAGACATTGTTATGTAATTTTTAGTTTTGATAATGAGAATGAGCAATTCCTTGATCCAGCACTAAGTTAGCTCAGAAGGCTGAAGCTCTTGGGTTAGGGCCCAACCCTAGCAGCAAAGGCTCCTCTTCTTGTATTTGTATGCTTAGATTGAATTCATAGATTAATGGTTGAATTGTCTTTAGAATTACTTCATTGCAAGTAGTGTAGATTTGATTAGTTTGATTCCATTTGAGCTTTACTTCAGCAGTAGTTTAGAGGAGATAAAGGAACATCAAAAAGCTATCAATAGGTGGTTTTGGTCTCACTCCTTCCTTCAAGGATCATGGTTTGAGGAAATAACTCCTATGCAGCCTCAAAAAGACAGAATTCTAGTTTCTCATGGAATTTAGGGTTTTATGTACTTAGGCCAACATTTGATCAGTTTGCAAGAGTAGGATTTAGTTATCATTTCTTCTACATTCAGTACTACATTAGATCTCATCAATGTTCCATATTATTCTGCAAGTTCTCCTCATGCATAAAGTAGGCAGCTGGCTCATGAAATTCTGTTTTCCTTAGATAATTGAAATTCTTCTTGTTTACATGATTTTTGGGTAAATTTCAGTATTGCATTGCAGGTGTTTTAGAAGTAAAAAGAGATTTCATAGTGGAAAAACTCATTCCAACTTCATTCATCCATGATTATTCTTTTCTTTCACTAAAACCCTCACTGATTTCATCATGTCACGAGGAAACTTCTCCAAGCTTGTTAAGCAAATCCAACCATCTCCCAACCTTGGTTTTGAGTTCTGAAGTGGTCCTAGGCACTCCCTTGCCTCATTCCATACACCAACAACCTTCCCTAAGTCTTCCATCACCTTCAACACCCATCCTTTTGCTCTCAGTTGTATCCTGTAGAAATACAGGGGATCCTATAGGTTTTCAGGACATCCTGTAGAATGCATTAAGACATCCTGTAGGTTTACATGCAGTGGCCTGTTTTGAGGCCGAATTGATAGAAAAGCCTCTAGGAAGCTAGAAAAGGTCCCCTACTGGTCTAACCAACCTTCTAGCCATTCACCATCATCCCTAAGCCACCTTCCATATCACCAAAAGAGATTAGCTTTCACACTCTCACATAAAAAAAAAAGATAAAAAGAAAAACAGAATTATTTTATTCATTTACATGCACAACAGTAGAATGTTTGATGCTTTGAATTTGCATGCTTAGGATTGTGGAATTGCATACATGTTAACTTAGCATTCTTTTGAAGCATAGCCTCTTAGCAGTTAGTTATAAAATGGTGTGTTTTAGCATTTGATTTCAGTCTTTTTCCTTACTGCAGTAGACAAGCTTTCTCTTAGAGTAGATTTCTCTTTCTCTCATTGGTAATCAAGCTTCTTCTGAATCCATAGAAGTATGGTTTGAAAAACCTTAGTGGTCTATTGCCAGCTTAGCAGTGACAACGAGCAGACCCATCACATTTACTTGTGTATACAACACTGTCACCTCCAAGTTTGTACGAACCCTAGGTTGATAAAGTAAAGTTGGTAGCCCCAAGAGTTGCAGCATCCTCGTTGCAATACTAGTGCTCATAAACTATGTTATCATGTGATTATGTTATCATGATGCTATGATGTCATGTGTGTTGGCACTCAACATGATGATCAATATAAATATCATAATGAGCTATGTTATAAAGCTCCACTATGCGGTATGTTATCATGTTGTCATGATGTTTTTATTTTGAGCAGGTTTTTCTTTAGAAATATTGCAATGAGTTGTCTTATAAAGCTCCATGAGTAGTATATCTTCTTCCAGTAGGTTACTGAGGTATATGTGTGATTGAATATCGAGGACAGTGTCCCCCAAGGGGGAGGATTCTGTAACAGCCTTGGTGAAAATTCCATGTAATAAAAGAAAAACAATAACTACGGTTGATGGGACACTTATTCCAAGATGAATGTTGGGCATGACATCATAGTGGGTGTTTGTTTAGTTGTTTATGGCTAAGGAAATTGGCAAATGAAATGGCTAAGGCTTTGGAAAGGAAAAATGGAAATTCTGGCACATTTATTTATGAAAATAATGGAAATTAAGAGAAAAGGGAAGTGAAAGGTCATAGATTGCATGTGAGGAGGAAAATGAAGGAAAAATAATGGAAAATGAAGAAAATAGAGATCTCATTCATAAAAAGGCTTATGAGGATCACTTGGTAACCTTTTGTCAGTTTAACCTTTTGTGAGTTGAGTTTTGGAGCTCTCTCATTATTCTTTCTCTCTCTCATGCTCTTGGACACTTAGAGTTTTCTTGGAGCATTTTGGCATTGGAGCAAGAAAGGCAAAGAAGGTAAGAGGAAACAAAGATCAAGTAGGGAATGGCAGGATCAAGCAGCTAGAATAGGCTTCATTGAAGGTATCAACTTGCATGTATATTTTCCTTGCTAGATTTTGCGTGCATGGCATTGCATGTGGCTCTTTTATATCATGGCATGGGTTTTTCCAGGTGTAACATCGTTTTCAGCCTAGCCTTGCCATTTCCGGATAGGCATGGTGTGATGGGGTTCTCATGTTTTGTTTGAGCTGGATTTTTGAATGGATTTGAAGCTAAGTGAGGTCGATATTCAAAATGATAGAACATATGGACTAGTAACCCCTGAGTCAGACTGTGGGTTGCAGTAAATACAGATTTTGTGTTGCCGCAGTGGCCTAGGAATCCTTGCTAGTGAATGGCAGGATATATGGTAAAGCCAAGAGGTGGTTTTCTCTCTGTAGGGCCTGGTAATCTTGGGTTTGGGATATGTGATAAAGCGTGCAGAGTGAGTCTCAATTTAGGGCCTAGTGATCTGGGTTTGGATTTCGGTAAAGCCTGAGAGACTAGGAGATATGAAAATTCCTCACGTTGTAGGTGAAGAAATCTGGTGGAATCCATGCTTGTTTGGCATAGTGATCAAGTGGAGATCATGGTAAAGCATGTTATGATGTGTTCATTGTGTTGGCCTAGTGATCTGCGATGGATTATAGTAAAGCCTGGTTTATGTTGATGTGGGTGAGGTGGTTTAGCCTCAGTATGTCGTGGTTGGTTCTTTTGGTTTGAGTGCCACATTCATGCTTGGAATATGGCACAGGGGTGAATAGCTAAAGAGAGATTTTGCCTAACCATTATATGATCGGGTGGAACATGGTAGTCCCATCTCCGATTGGTTTATTGCATTCATTAATGAAAAATTAATTCCCTTGATTTCTTTGTGCAAATGTATTGATGTATATGTGGATTTTGATGGTTGATATGTTTATGGTAATTATGTTCCTATTATGTTGGTTATATGTATATTTTATGATGGCATCTATGTATCGTTCTCAGCATGTTTTTAATTGTAAATGAATGGATATTGTATCTATGGCCTAATAGATGGTAATGCAACAAAGAACATGAGGGAAAAATGGCTCATATCGATTCTCAAATAAGTATGAGATCCCTACATGATATGTTTGACGAAATGCCTAGCATGGATAGTAGGGGTTCGGTTATGGTATTTTCAGTTTATTGCTTTTGCTTCATTGTTTCCCTATACTTTTACTAATTTCAAGCTATCACTTGATTCTGGGCAGTGGCCTGGGCTCTGGGCTTCAAAAAGTGGCTTAAATCCCGAGGTCACTGGCACAAAAATGGAAATTTGGTCTCTAGTTCCATGCAAACAAGCCTTTGAGAGCGAATTTAGGTTATTGGTTGCTCCCTTGCCCATAGCATGAGAGAGACTATGACCTAAGAGATCCAGAAAAGGACAAGTTGTCTGAGTGGCTGACTTGTCTCATGAGGGTTTTGTTGATGATGTTGGATGAATGTGTGTGATGTTCTGTCGATTCCACTTCCTTAAGGTCACATAGGAGGTTGAGTCTAATCATAGTAGCCTCTCATCTCATGTTTACCCTGGTTCACATGGTTACTTGGGTGGATGTGGGAGGAGGGTGTTACAAAACCCCACAAGGGGGAAAACCCTTTGAAAAAAACTTTTTCTATTACATTGTCATAAAATGTTTAGCAGAGAGTACAATTAGCCCAAATACATAAGAGTCAAAGTCAAACTTTGTCTAAACCAATATCCAATCAATATGAACTTCAAAAGTCAACTTTAGTCAAACTTTCAGATTTTCTATATTGTCAAAGTCAACACCAGTCAAATATGCCCTAACCAATGAATGGTCAAAGTTCCTTCCAACAACTTGGTCAAAGGTCATACAACTTGGATTTGAATGTAGGTCAAAAGCCAATCAAAATAGTGTTTAAATCCATGATCTAACTTAGTCAATGGAGAGAGGAGGATGGTAGTCAAGGTATGTTTGAAATCTACGTTCAATCCATGCGATCAACAATGGTCAAACTACCCACATTACCTTGGTTCTTGTTCCAAACAATGTGGCCTTCCCAAACAAAAATCCTCCTAAAAGATCGAAGTCAAATCATGCCAAAATTTCCCAAGTCAATGTTGGTCAAATTCTTCCAAACAGAAAAGTCAACGCTACAGTCAAAGATGCTAAGAGACCTTGCAATTGGGAGAGAGAGAAGATTTCCTAAAACTTGTAAGAACCAATCCAAGCAAGAGAGAGAGAAGAATGATGTGTTGTGATGATGTCCAAATGAGCTTGAGGTCATTTGTATTTATAAGCATTGGAGTAGGGGAAATTATACTTAGGTCGACCATGACAATTTGCGTAGTTGTGGGCTTGACTCCAAAAATGCATTTTTCATTATCCATATTTAGTGCTTCAAAGGTCAATTTTGGTCCTCTTGAAAATTTGAATCTAATCCAATGATTAGAATTTGTCACTGAATTTCCAAATTAACACTCCCTCTTAGCTAGGGAGAAATTCCAACTACATCGAGTGATCATTGTAAGTAACTTGTCATCAAATCATGTCTCATATTTGTTCAACTTTATCTCCTAAATCATTCTCGAATCTAAAGAAGAAGAATCACAGGGGAGATTTAGCTACCACCCTCTATCCATCAGGGAGCCATTGCTACCATCTGGAATAAATTCTAGTGGGGAGCCCAATGTTATTATCCGGGAACCTCTGCTAGTGGGGAGCCAATGCTACCACTCAGGAATATTTGATAGCAGGGAACCAATGCTACAACATGGGAATCTCTTCCAACAGGGAGCCATTGCTACAACCTGGGAAACCTATAGACAATAGGAGGTATGCCACTTATCTTATGAGGTAAGGATCCTGCCTATCCCACTGCCCGATGATAATAGGATGGATACCACTTACCATAAATGGTAAGGATCACGCTTATCCTACTATATGATGATCCTCCCAACTTGACCCTCAAGAGTCAGTGGTAGAATACATGCATCTATAGCTTGATTGGGATGCCACTTACCATAAGTGGTAAGGATCACGCCTAACTCAAGGAGCCAACACCCATTGGCCAGATGGGGGGGAAGACAGATTCAAACTCGGGTATACTCTGTCAAATCTAGAGGTCCCTCAACCCCAGGAGCTTTAAGGCTCAATTCCTCACCCTGGGATCTTAGACAAGGGAGAAGAGCATACTCATTGTCCTTGATTAGTCGAGACCCATACCTGGGAGGGTCACATCCATTCGACCAAGCTACTCCATGTCTGCAATATGATCATTACTCGAAAGTATGACAGAGTCTCACAACTCATTTCTGTACCATATCATGTATTTAATGATATTTGATCTCAATGTGATCAGATTTGTCATAAAACACGAGATTCTATGCCAATCATATTCCACTCTCATTGTCTTAGTATATCATTATCGTATATAGGACCTGATCAAACAACTCTTCCAAGATAACAATGTATCCTGCCTTGGTAGTGCTTAAAGTAGTGAACTTAAGTTTCCTGCTTATCCATGATATCATCATAAATCCCAAGCATCACCCAGATGTATTCTTCATGTCACTAACAGTTCTAGCCCAATCATCATCGATGTATCCATGCAGTCTCATATCTATGCATGTGTATCTTAGACCAATATCTTTCAGCTCGAACTCAGCAGCAAACTCCTTCTTACCTTTAATCATCAGAGTCTCATTACTTGTCAGCAATATATCATTAATATATAAAACCAAAATCAAAGTCATACATTGGACCGGTTTGAGGTAGAGGTTTAGATTGGCACTACTTCTTGTGAATCCATGCTTCACTAGGTAACTGTCAATTCAGGAATACTAGGCTCAAGGAGATTGCTAAAACCACATAATGATTTCTTCAATCTGCAAACATGAGTCTTCCTATCTTTTACTTCAAACACTTGAGGTTTCTCAACACATGCTTCTTCCTCTTACTTTTCAATATTTCCATCAGCTTCTTGCTTGGTCTTATATGGTCATTTTGAAGTTGCATCAGACTTTCCTTGCGGTCTCAAAACAACATCCCATACATCATTCTTCATAATCAATTCTTCAGCCACAACATCTTTCCAAAAAATTCTTTCACAAAGACTCCCTTATGTTCAAGATTATCATCAGTATTGATATTGGTAGACGGGGATGGTCCCCTTGACTTCTTTTTCCTTTAGTGCCATAACTTGCTTTGATGATTAGTGTTATGGACCATTGCTAGAAGAGGTCTTCCAGTGACTCTGTAGAGTCCTTCAAATCTAAATCCCAATGTGAAATCATATCTCATAGAGGATCCCATAGGCTAGTTAAGTACTTTTCCTTTAATGAAGGAAATCGTCATTCCTTTGTCCTCCAAGGGGGATACAGATACTAAATTATTCTTTAACACTAGCACATACATCACATCATGGAGCAAAATAGATTCCCCAAACTCCAAATGAAATTTAATAGTTACAAAACCCTTCACTAGATATGTAGTGTTGTCCCCAAGAATGATCTTCAAACGAGTCTCCCTCTTAACCAAATTTGAGAGGACTTCCTTATACCCGGAGAGGTGTCTATAAGTGCCACTATATATTGGCCAACTATTATATGAATCCAAAGGAGAAGAACCAAAAGGGGTTGAAATAAGAATGTATTTAGATTGACTAGTAGTTATGTTACTTTCATACCTAGAGTTTATTGATTTCTTTTTAGAACGAGGACTTTCTTCACGATCGTCTAGAGTATCTCTTCTCCTTTTATCATCCCTTCTTCTTTTATCATCTCCTCTTATTCTCTCATATCTTCTTCTTCTATCACCATTACCTCTCCTATCATTGTACCTGTTGTTGTTGTAGCTTCGGTTGGATCTTGGAGCATCTCTATTTCTCAAATAGACTCAGGCATAGTGACCATGCTTGTGACAATTGTAGCATTCAACATCCTTAAATATTATATCAGAGTCCTCGACCTTAGAGATAGCCTAAATGAACCAGATGGTCTTCCTTTTCCCTTTTTCTTCTTGTCTTGAGTAAAAAATACAGTGGGTTCTCCTTCTCCATGTTTTTGAATTCTTCCTCTTCAAAACATACTGGATTCTTCTTGAATGAGTTTTCCAACAAGCTCATCAAAGGACATGGAATGTTTTTTATTTCTTATTGTGGTAATGAAGGTTTCTCAAATAGGTGGGAGACCTCTCAAGGCTACCAACACCAACTCCCTGTTAGTTACAATTTCCCAAACTCTTTGCAATTGATCTTTGAGACGAGATATCCTCATAATATAGGATTGCACAAATTTTCCTTTATTCATTTTCATGTCTTTCAGTCGATCTTTTAAAGATATGATCTCATTCAAATTTTTGATTTCATACATGTCTGCCAGCTTATCATACATATCCTTAGACTTCTTAAAATTCCCAAAATAGGCAAGTAAATGATCTTGTAAACCATCAGCTCTAATTTTCTTTACTTTTAACTAACCTTTCTTGTATTTGTTATTGGCAGCAGCGAGAGCATTTTCTAGAGTCTAATGAACTTTTCTTTGTATGTACTCCTAGACATCATTGTCATCCACTATGATTTTGAACCTAATCTTCCAAGCAAAAACTTTGATGAGTCTCCCAAATTTTCAGCTTCCTTGAAGAATGAGGTATACATCTTGACTTGATTAGATAGACTCCTTCAAATTTTCCGAAGATAAATGCTCTAGCTCTTATCTCCTTTGGGCTTGTCCTTTACCTTTGCTCTGATACCATGTTAATTTTCCATTGCTCTATGCTATATCAATTACTTTAGACCAATTCAATCCTTCATTAAGAAATATTTTCACTAACAAATAATTCTTCCAATATCAATAGTGATTGAAAATAGAACAATAAATGTAATGACTATAGGAGAAAATCAAGAACATCAACAAGAGACACAATTTTTTTCAAAGACTAGGGGAAAACCCCACAAGGGGGAAAATCTTTTGAAAAAATATTCTTCTATTAGATGGTCATAAAATGTTTCACATCAAGTATAATGAGCCCAAATCCATATGAGTCAAAGTTAAATTTTGACTAAATCAATATCCAATCAATATGAGCTTCAAAGGTCAACTTTAGTCAAACTATCAATTCTTCTATACTATTAAAGTCAACAACAATCAAATTTGTCTTAACTAGTTCACCAAGGAATGGTCAAAGTGCCTTCCAATAGCTCAGTCAAAGGTCAAACAACTCAGCGTTGAATGCATGTCAAATATCAGTCAAAATAGTCTTGAAATCCATGGTCACACTTAGTCAATAGAGAGAGGAGGATTGTGGTCAATGCAGGTCTGAAATATGTGCTCAACAGTGGTCAAACTACCCATATTACCTCGGTTCTTGTGCCAAACAATGTGGCATGCCCAAATAGAAATCCTCCCACAATATCAAAGTCAAATCATGACAAAATTTTTCAAGTCAATGCTGGTCAATGTCTTCCAAACAGAAAAGTCAATACTACAGTGAAATATGCCAAGAGACCTCACAGGTAGGATAGAGAGAAGGTTGTCTCATACTTGTACGAAGCAATCCAAGCAAGAGAGGGAGAAGACTAATGTGTTGTGATGATGTCCAAATGAGCTTGAGGTCACTTGTATTTATAGGCGTTGGAGGAGGGGCAAATTGTCCTTAGGCCGACCTTGACAATTTGTGTACATGTGGGTTTGACTTCAAAACTTCAATTTTCCTTATCCAAATTCAATGCTTCGAAGGTCGATTTTGGTACTATTGGAAAGAGAAATCTATTCCAATGATTGGAATTTGTCACTGAGATTATGTTATGGTGAAATCATAACACCCCCATTTTTAACTTATTATTTCATAATAATAATGAGGACCCTTTCATAAATTTTGGCTAAATCACCTTTTAATATTTTATTTTGGTTAAGTGTCCGACAATTTGGTGAGAATTTTTTTCTTCTTCAGATTTTTGTTTTGATTGTTTCATTGCGTTCGACTTTTAGCTGGTTTTCCATTGGTTCTTATTTCATCTAATTTGGACTCACGATTTGTAAATGGTGCTCATCCGAAGTTCGATAATTTTTACCGCGATGACTAAAAAATGTACAACATGTATATTATTTTAATTTTTGTAAATATATATATTGATTTTGTATTAATATTTATTAATTTTTATTTTATTTGTTAATGGTCCCTTGCAAAATCGTCACAGCGAAAATTAATAAATAACAATTAAAATTGATGTGCTTTTTCAAAGTAATCGAAAGTCTTCAACATCTCAATTTCAAAAATAAAATTCCTAAAATCCCAACCTTAACAAATAAATTGTAATTTTTCATAAAAATCAAAACTTATAATAATAAATTGTAATTTTATTTTATTAAAAAAAAAACACTCCCCGTGACCGTCCGCTCCTCTCCTCTCCTCTTTCCAGACTTCCAAATATCAAAACTTAATTTAATTCCCCCTCTGAAATCATTTCCCTGAAAACTCTCTCCCTCTCCCATTCCCGGAAGGCCGTCAATAAAACCCATGCTATTGGGCCATAAATGAACGGTGGGTGCCCACCGTTCGATTTTGCTAATGCCGAAATCAAACAGTGGGCATATACACCCGCCGTTCATTTATGGCCCAATAGCATGAGAAATATGGCTCACCTTCTCAGAATACCCTTATCCCTCTGTCTCATTAATTCCCCTTATGCCTTCCTCTCATGAATTTATCATGGCCTATTTAATAGAGCCCCACTCAATAATATTTTAATATTACTTAATATAGCATATTTGAAATAAATTTTAAAATTTAATTTTAATTCTATTCCAATTTAATTTTTAAATTTAAAATTTTTAAATTTAATTTTTGTAAATAATTTAACTTCCAGTATGTAAATTAAAATTAACATTTGTAATTTAATTCAAAATTTAATTGAATAATTTGTAATTTAATTTAAATGAATTTAAATAATTTGTAATATGATTAATATTTTTATAGTTGTAATTATATGGTATATATATTTAATTAAATGTAATAATGGTAATTAATTAATTTCAATTAATAATATATTAATTAAAGAATCATTAATTTAATTTAGATTAGGATTTTTAATTAAAATTATCTAATTTTAACTTAGGTATGCATTTTTCTAAACTGTGACAGTGTTGATACTTACTTTGGAGGCTTATAAGTTGAGTTTTACTTGGCCAAATGAGGTCAGGATGACTCGCTAAAAGGATAAAATCATGGAGAATATTTATGAATGGCTATATGACCAGATTTGGTCATTAACTGAGCCTAAAAATTAAGCTCTGGATTTGCAATCAAAATTAATTTTCTGAGATTTGTTTTTTGCATTTTCATTTTCCCAAAGCTTCTGTTAATTGCAAATCCATTCGATTTTATCGTCTTTGACCAACAAGATATTTACAGGGATCAATGGGAAGCTTTGATTTCTTTTTATTTATTTATTTAATAAAATTTTGATTGGAGAAGTTTGTTTTCCCAGATTTTGTAATTTTGTTTTTCGTTTGCAATTTAATTTTTCTTTGATTATATTTTGGCAGGAGAGTAGTTGAGGAGATGAAGCACAACAAATTAGGAGCATTGTGAAGGAACCGACAAGGAATAAGATGCAAGATTGGAATTAACAACTTGAACAGTTCTCCATTTTTAGTATTCATTTTTGTAATTAAATAGGAGTTTTGAGAATGAGGAAGGGGCTCCTCTTCTCTGCAACTAAACTCTTTGAAAGCACTATTGTAATAGAGGATTATAGTTGTAGGTGAGAGGAAATCTCATATCTGGGTTAATGAGATTTTTATTTTTTTAAATCTAGACTTTGTATTAGGGGAAGAGTTTGCACTATTGCAACTCTTTCTTTTAGTGGCAAAGTTTATGATCTATGGAAGACTGTTGGAGATCAGTCCAAGGAACAGAGCAAGAGACTAGGTTTCATTAGTTTGTTATTTGTATACTCTTATTTAAATGGAAATTTCATTTATGTGATGGCGTATCTGTGTAAAGTTTGCTCATATTGTTAATTCATGTTTGATGTGAGGACAAATGTCTTTTGGATTAGCAATCTAATTCATAGTCACATAGATCTATTATTGATTTAACTTTGCTCAAGTATTTAAATTATATTTCTAAGTAACTATTTACATAGAAATCTGTCATCAAAAGTTGATTTAATTAGTATTGAAATTATGAGATTTTTTTCTTGGTTTTAATAGTCAATTATTCAATGTTAATTGATCTTCAAATAAAACATGTTCTGGTAATTATAATATCAGCAAGTAGAACTATTTAATAAGCCAGATATTCATCATAAACCAGACATGCTAAAATCCCCAATTATTTAGTTTTTCTGCTCGCAATTGGATAGATCTATATCTTCTTAATCAAGATAGGTTTAGAATTTCTTTTTACCCCATGCATCTTAGAGTAAATTTGCATTTAGATTAGAATCTGCATTTAGATTAGAATCTGCATTTTAGAAGTCCTCTCATACAAGGGCAAAACTTAGTTTCATTTTGGTTGAGCCGTAGAGTCAACTTAAGGATCTTTTCTTATAAGAGCTCTACAAGAGGGTAGATTTGATTTCTCCTTTTCTATTGGAAAGTAATAGACATATTATAAGCCAAAAAAGAAGGAGAGAGGGTAACTGGACCCAATTGAACCAGTCGGAACTGTTAGCCCTGGGGTGCACTACTGCTATTTTAACGGAAATCTCCCTTATTTTATCCCCGATGCTCCATGTCTCCTCTTGCTTTGCTTTGGCCATAAGCCGGACTTCAAAAATATTACTATCGCATTTATAACCGCTTCGGGTCCAGTCTTGCAATCGCAATCAACGCTTTGCGGAGGACAGCCCTTTAGGCATTATGCGATGGGTGGATGCGATAGACATTAAACCAGAGCACAATGTTGCGGCGGGTCCACGCATATGTATCGCAATCGGGGGTTTGGGGTGATGGAACATAGCCGAACCACCGATTTCCACTGTCGCCAATATTTATGCCCGCTCCGATAGAGTATTCCACGCACACATATATAAGCTCTGCCTTTCCGCTCCGATAGTGTATTGCATATATGTATGGTTTTATGCCGCCGATAGTGTTAAATGCATATATATATATATATATATATATTATATATATATATATATATATATATAATATATATTATATATATATATATATATATATATATGGGTTTTTGCCTTTGATAGCTCCGTTATGCTCTTTGCTCCTCCGATAGCTCCCGATAGCTTTGTTTTGGCTCTGTTATTATTTTTTCACAATCAGACAAGTGAACTAAAATAACGGAATATATGGCCGAAAGGGGAAAAACAACAGCATAGTGCAGTCGAACCAATAGAAATGGTCATGGAACGTCGCTAGCACGAGTGAGCCACTTGACAACGTGACAAAATTACCAGAATTTGGTTATTGTGTTGTTAGAAAAAGAGACCTTTGGCTCATGTTTGTCTAATTATGGCATCAAGCAGTTAGAAGCCAGAGGGGATAGATTAAGACATCTTGAGCCTCAGAGAGCCTGAGAGCATTGTAAAATGCCTATAAATGGCTGAGAGTTAGAAGTATCAAATGTTCAACTTTTGGAGACTGTGGATACTCTGTTCCTTCCAGTGTCTCATCTTCATTCCAGTAATATAAGATTATTTTGTTGTTACATGTTCAATTCCCATTTTCTCCTCTGTTCTAAGCTTGCACTTGAATAGGTTATTCACATTTTCTTCTATATCTAATGCCAGATAATTGTCATCTTATCTCTGCATTGATAAATTAGATTTGCAAGCTTCATTTACTTTCTATAGCTAGCCATTCATATGTGTTTATGTATGTATCTATTGGTATAGTCAGGATTCTCCATCTATTCATTGAATCTATAAACTATTGAGCATTAGTGGTTAAAAGCCTTGTTAAACTGAGGGTGTTCATGCATGTCTTGAGTGAAAACAGAGATGAACAGTCATCTGACTTGATCCAAACCCCAATCCATTCCAATAGTTCAGAGAACAATATTGAAGATTTATATGTTGCCAGGCATCTCTGAGCTACAACCTAGGGGAGTTTCTTGGAGTGCTAACATAATTGGTGCCATTGCTGGGGAGCGGAGACTGAAGCTCAGCTTCCTTGGGGGATGACATAGATCCAAATTTGATGATAGACAAAGTCTGGACACTATTTGGGTTATAATCATCTATCTGGCAACTCTCCAGGAGGATGAACTTCTTGGAAACTCCACTCCATAGTTTTGGCCCAATTTGTGAGGCATACTCGAAGAAATCCTCAGGAGCCGTGAGATGACCCAATACCTGACCCTGAAAAAATCATCAAAGAAAGAAAGGCGTTGCGGAAAGGAGAATTAGGTTCAGGTAGCTCTAAATAATATTTTATATCTCTCCAAGAAAATCCTATAATAGAACAAATACATGTTGAGAGTATAGCATCTAATACTAGCAGTGAAGAAAAAATCTCAGAGATTCATAAAGCTCCTTATTCTTTAGGTTATCCTTTCATTGTAAGCCCAAAGGAAGCCTCTCCTCCTATCCATCATACCCCTTTTGTCTTACCAGTCACTCCTCAACCCTCTGTCATTCAGACTTCCAGTACCCTTATAGCCACCACAGCTATGGCAGCACCTACCAAAATGGAAAGAATCATAGCTGTTAGGTATGGACCTCTAGTACTGCCCATTCCTTTGAATGCCATGCCTACTGGAGAATACCAGAAGTATAGGCCTAAGTTCACTGGGACTAAAGGTGTTACAACTGTTACATAGTAAATTGTAAATAACCTCATCTCAATCCCTCCGCTGTGTCATACATCAAATACGCATGTCCATATCTTGCCACTCATGCAAGAATATTAAACAAGTGCTCTCTAATACTGAATATTGACCCTTTTTGCCTAAGTTTTTGCATTGTCGCAGGTGAGCCCTTTTAAGTCTGTGAAGATCCTCTGTTTTGAACTGCATCGTCACGATGTCGTTACAGGTGTACACATGTTTCCTATGACAGTCGAATTTTAGGGCTCGGCACAAGTCCTCAAGTTATTAATTGCGACGATTGGTTTGAACGCATTGTTTCCTTGCGATGTCGTCGCGAAGCCCTAGTTTATGACTTGCGACGGTCCAGATTTGGCGAATTAGTTCAAACAGTCGCCCTTCTGGGTGATTCTAGAACTGGTTGTTGGGTCAGATTGGGTCGCCTTTCCTCCTCTGGGATGGCAGTTCCACCTTTTGTGAAACCTCCCTTAAGGATAAGCTCCCTCTCCCTCATTTCATGGAGGCTCCTCCTCCTATAAAAGCACTCACCATTGCTATGATCAACTAGTTGTTGGTTGCTAGTTTCTAGTTCTTGGTTTTGGGACTGAAGCAGATTAGATAGCTTTGGTGTGAGTTTGACAAGTTTTCTATGTGAAATTGCTGAAAGTTTAGCAAGAGGTTGTGGAGTGCCTTAGCCTTGTGTTAGGGCTTGTGAGAGAAAGAGACATATCATCCATTTGGGAGACCCATCCTTGAAAGTGAATGCTTGAAGAAACATATCGGCTAGACCCTCCGAGAAGGCTTGCGACGTTAAGACTTGGTTGTAAGCTTTACTCTTGATTCATTTTAATACAATCAATGATGATTTCCTATATCTTACGCACAATTTACTTGATAGCTTATGATTTCTTGACTTTATAAGTAAATAGATCATTGGTTTTCTCGGTTACGTGTTCTGTTGTTCTCTTGTGTTGTTTCAGGTTGGTTACTCATTGAGGAGAAGGAAATGAAAGATGGAGCGGCGCAACGAAAGCTTCACCGAACACCAATTTTGAGGTAGGCTTCTGACAATGACTATTTAAGGAAATCGATTGTTGTTTTGTTTTGCTGTGACTAGACCCACTCTAGGGCTAGAGGGGTTTTCTTTGTCCGCGGAGGGAACATTTCCTACCTCACAAGTTGGCAACTCCACTGGGGAGTCCTTTGTATGTTTTTTCTCTTGTTTTCTTTTGTTTGGTTTTGATTTAGTGTCTCTTGAATTTTGGGGTTGCACCTTCAGTTTTTGGATTACCTGGGTCAATCTAGGAATTCCCCTTACTGTTTGAAAGGATAGCCTGGTGTCTTTCGGGTGTTGTGACTTGTCTTTTCCCTTTATTAAAATCGTCACTTAAGATAGCTTAACAGTTGTGATGATGTCGCCCTGTCCTATTTAGTAAATATGTGCGTCGTTGATTACCTATCGTACAGTCGCGACTATTCCTGAAATCGAACCGTCATAGAAGATAGGTGTACCCCTGCGACGACGTTGCTTAGTTGCTGTCTCTAAGCTTGCGACGATTAGATTATCGTCAAAAGTTGCTTGTTATAAGCCCGCAACGATTCTTGTACAAGTTTTTTTTTTTACAACTTTCCCTCTTGAAACCATCAGTCTTGCTTATCCCCTGCTGTCTTCTATCTCCCATTAGCTTGTTTTGATTGCTTTGGTTAAGGCTTGTTTCTCTTTGATTTCATTTTAGTGAGTCTTATGTTTTAGACCCTGTGACCTAGCTCTTTTAAGTGTTTCAAACCATTTTCTTGGGTCACTTGTCTATCCAAGGTTCATCCGCAACCATATTATTGATTTGCTTGAGGCTTTTTTGCTGCTTGTTTTCTTGTTGATTGCTTTTTAGTGTTGAGTATTGAACCGGTTTTTTCATATTGATTGGATTTCTTCACTATCAAGCATAGATCACAATTGTTTGGATCAATCAAGTTTACACCTGCTTGTTTGTCTCTTTAAATTCAAAAAAAAAATCAAGAGATTGCATTCATTTAGTACACGAAAGTGAAAGTACATTTGCATTACAAATTTTCATGTTTGAGAAATTGGAAAGCGAACTTTAAATCTTTCATTAGTAGTATCGATGCACTATAGGATTAATGTGTTGATGCATTGTGTTTCTTAGCGCTTGCACTTTCTTGTCTTAGTTTTGTGTTTACTTGGGAATGAAATCTCTACCTTTCTTTAAGTAGGTGTTCATCGAAACGATTGATGCTTCACTCATTCTAGTTGCATCCTAGGGATTTTTGACATACATACGGTAGGGTTTGAAAACCGAAACCTAATTCAAGATCAAATCTAAAATTAATTGAATGAACTTAACAATGCATTGGAACTTAATGCACATTATTTAGAGGTCTAGGCTAGAGACATGCTCCGGTGTTGTTAAACGTAGTCACTATTGCTTTCGCTTAAGATTGGGTGATTCCTCCTTCTGTGACTCAATAGCTGCTAGTATGGACTTGTGCTCCTTGTACCGTCGAGTATATATCGGGACACCCCACTAGGTTATCATCATACATCCATAGGGAGCCGTATCTATCGCCTTACGAACCATAATGCAACGAACACAACATTCAGGAAGATTGACTGCCATACAGAAAGTCCTTGGTCATTTCTCGTTCATTTGATCACCAAGGTGTATATGCAGTTTTACGGTTTGTCTGATTAAACTTTTGTCTAGTTCTCCAAAGTAGTCACTTTCATTCCTTTTCAACTCCCTAAAAGAAAAGGATCATCTAAGCACTTGTCCTTTCAAGCTCATTAAATATTCGAAGGCGACTAGAGTCATCTTTTGTCCTTTTCTTGACTCTTTAAACATGAAAAGGTCAAGTTTTGTTCCCGTGTCATAAAATTTATTCAACCTCGTTCACATTTTTCTTATTAATCTTGACTGCATTTTGGTTTGCGTAGAATTGTGTCTCTACTCGATTATCTTTTTCCTAGGACTTTTTTGCTAAATCATCTTAGCGGAATCATCGGTCCCATCTCCCATACTAGGCGACCAATGCTCTGCATCTTCTGAAGTTTCTAAGGTATCGGCTGTTAGTGGTACCCTTCCTATTATTCTGAGTATTCAACCTCTTAACTCTCGTGCTCCGGAAGGGGAACCTTATGATATCAATTGGAATCCTATTTGGGAACCTTCAGAAGGGAACTTCCCGGTTACTCCTCCTGGTGTTTCGGCTCTGATGTCTTCTTCCGACATGGATGAGACGACCCCCGTGACTAGTGAAGATGATCTTATGTCAAGTGGTGAAATTCCTCTCACTACAGAGCTGTAGACTCCTGCTATTAGTGTCGTTGCTACATCCACAATGGTTACTACTGATGTGAGTCCTTGAGTTGGTCCCACTAGTGGTGGTTCGTCAGCTTCGGCATCCGAAGTCGTTATTCCCACCGGTAGTGTTCCTCTCTCTTCTTGTTCCATTCCGGCAGGGTGGACACATGAGCAATCCATGTATGCTCTTCAAAACCCAGATCCACATAATCCGCTGCATTATTATGATCCTTGAGGGGCTCATATTTATCATACTGGATCCCTCCCACCTCAACCTGTGGTTGAGGTTTCCATTCCATTATCTGTTGCCCGGGGTCGTACTGGTTATCATGGTGGCCAGCAGCACCCTTCGGCTTTTCAAGGGAAGCCATCTTACGACAACCGTATCAGGGGTAGCCGTCTTATGGGCAGCCGTATCGAGGCCAACCTAATCCAAGATAACCTGTCGGCCCACAAGGACAACCCTTACAAGGACAACCTTTGGCCTTCACGGGTTCCTCTTTTACTTACTTTGGGTAGCCTTCTGGTCAACCAGGTCAGCCTCAAATCCAACCAGGCCAACCCGGTGCCTAGCAAGGTCACCCTACTAGGCAAGTAGGTCAGCCTCAAATCCTACAAGGCCAATCTACTGTCCAACCTGGTCAACCCTCTGGGCAGGCAGGCCAGCCTTAGACTCAACAAGGCCAAACTACTGTTCAGTTAGCTCAACCCTCTGGTCAACTAGGCCAGCCTCAACTTTAGCAAGGTCAACCTATTACCAAACAAGCTCAACCTTATGGACAAATAGGTCAACTTCAACATCAAAAAGGCCAGCCTTCTAGCCAGTTGGGTCAACCTCAATTTCAACAAGGAAAACTGTCCTGTCAAGTTAATCCATCTCGTAGTCAGTTGGGTGCTCAAGCACTCATTGTTTCTCAAGCCCCACTCGGTTTCCAGACTCAGGCTGGACTCCAGACCCAACTTGGTCTCCAAACTCAAGTTGGATTTCAAACCCAACCTACTTATCAAATGCAACTTGGGCCTCAGGTGCAGTTTGGAGCTCAGCCGCCATATGGTCTTCAAATGCTTCAACAACCCCAAGGGTAGCTTCAAATTGCTCCGTACCAGAATTATCAGCAACCACAAGTTTATCCCTATCAAAATTTTCAGCAACCTTATGCTGCTCCTGTCGGTCAAGCTGGTACCCAATGGGTTGTTGGCGGTTAGAACCCGGGTCAACCATCCGGTTATATTTATAATCCCTATGGTCAGAACCCTTACGGACAAAACCCTTATAGGCAAAATCCTTCTGGGAAAAACCAATGGGGGCAACAAGGAGCTTGATGGAATCCTAATACAGGCTCTTATCTGAGGCCTCAGATGTCCCTCAATCCTCACTTACCTTTTTTGGTGACTTTGGAACTGCCTGATGTGTCCAAACTGACAAATGATCCCATTCTTCATAATCTGTATTGGCCACCGATTCCAACTAACATTCCCGGTGATTGTCCCAAATTTGATGGTAAGTCTGGAGAAGATCCTTAAGCTCATGTTATGACTTATCACCTTTGGTGTTCGTCTAACTCATGGCTTGATGATTCTATCCAGCTCTGTCTGTTTCAACGGACTCTCACTGGCTCTGTTGCGAAATGGCATATTGAGCTAGCTCGTGGAACTTTCTAGGACTTTAACTCACTTGCTATGGACTTTTTAATTCATTTTTAGTTGTCGATTCCTTATGAAACGGGCACACACCTCCTAACATCTTTGAAACAGGACATGGCAACACATATCTTTGATCATATTCATGAATGGAGGAGGCGTCGTCATTTGATTAAGTTCTGGATCCCTGATCAACTTTTGACTGACTGGTTTACAACCTCGTTTGTCGGTCTGATAGCCCAGGATATTGCTATGGGGGCATGTGTTACTGAAGAGAAAGCTATCATGTGTGCTCAGTATCTTGACTTGATTTATTCCTAGTCCGGTACGCTATATGATTATTTGCCTGATGCTTCATGACCCGGAACTTCCAAAGCTCCGTCAATGCCATCTGTGGATGGTGTCATTGGTTCCATTAGTTCATCCTCCAAAAAGTCTTCCGCAAACCCTGCGAAGCAAAAGTCTGCTGCTCCAACTAAAAATGCTTCTCAGGCCCCATCCAACCCCAGTAAAACTTCTGAAGTTAATGCCGTCCAGTCCACCGTGGAAAATAAAACTTTGAAAGGTAAGAAAAAGGGTAAAGGGAAGAATAAAGCTGATCAATCAAAGCAGGATCCTCCTAAGCCTCCGATCGAAGAAGGTGTCAAGTGCAAACCTAAATACCCTTGTCTCATTTGCGACAAGGATCACTATACTAAAGAATTTCCTCGATAGTCTAAGGTTAGTCGTCTGCTCAAAGGCGCCCCTGGGACTCCTGCTGTGCTCAAAGAACCCTTTCCCTCACAACAGACTCAAATGGTGGCTAATCAACCTCAATCTTCTTCGACTTTTAGTTCTCAAGTCTTTATGGCTGGGATGATTCCCATCCATATTAGTACTTGGTCAAAAGAATACCCTCCACCCACTGGGAAGGAAACTGAAATCCCCTCGAGTGTTCCTTCATCTAGTATTGGTCCTCTCCATATCGAGCGGCCTCTTACTGAGTCAGTCATTCGACCTCCTCCCAAAGGCGTGCTCCGAAAGTCTTCTTACAATCCTAATGATCGTGCCGCATAGCACTATAGCATTTTTTAGGACCTAGCCCAAGCCCCTTCGGCTATGTCCGCATTGGAAGTCCTCCAGAGATGTCCCTCCCAGATGAAGTCTCTGCTATCATCCATTTGTGGCATTGAGCTGGCCAATTCAGATTTGATCACTTTTGATCTTGATAATCATGTACTGAGATTGCCTCATCAGGTTTCTTTCCTCATTCAAGCCGTCATTAACTCTAAGAATATTCATCGCACCATTATTGACGAGTGCGCCTCCACTTGCATCATGTCTGTTACTTGTTGGAGGGCTATTGGTTCCTCAACGTTGAGTCAGTCTTCGAATACCTTGGAAGCCTTTGATGGAAGAGATTCACGTCCTTTCAGTATCCTCCTACGTTTGCCTATTACTCTGGAAGGGAAAACGGTTGAAGTTGACATCGAAGTTGTCGACGCGAATTTGACTTACAACCTCCTCTTAGGACTAAGCTAGACATATGCCATGCAAGTTGTAGCTTCATCTCTATTTCATGTCCTTCGTTTTCCCCATCAAGGGAAAATTGTCATGGTTGACCAATTGCCCTTCTTCGCTTCTTCTTCTTCCAATGACAATGTGCCTTTTATGGATCATACCTCTATTCCATATGAGAGTGTGGGGGCCAGACTTTTTAAAGATCCTGCCCTCATGGGTGTGTTTTCGCTCCCACCTCCCAATGTCGCTCCCATTAATATGATTTTTGTCCATTTTGATCCTTGGTTCCTCCCTCCAATCGATTAGGTAGAATCTTGGGGTGATGTCATGCCGTTGAGTCCTTCCGAGCTCAACTATGTCGAAATTGTTTATGCATCGGCTTTATCTTCTGAACTTTCTCCTTCAATCAGGGCTCTCAATGCGTATGTACAATCCCCTTGGTTCGGAGATATCGCTTCTTCAGACTCGTTACAGGAAATCTTTCCTTCTGATGAAGCAATTATTGAAACTATGTCTTTTGAGGAGCCTCCTTGGTTTGATCATCACCATTGCTCCTCGTTTCTCCATAGCCATGGGGCCATGACTACTTGTCTTGAGCAGTTTGCTTCTTGTGTCCCCTCCCAACCCCTTCAAACACCTATTCAAGTCCATGAAGTTTTCTCTGAAGGAAATATGGGGAACATTACGCAACGATGCCTATCGACATCTCTGTCAAACCAAGGATTGTCGAGAATATACACGTTGGAGTAACCTGTACTCCTGAGGAGATTCAACTTTATACTAATATTTTCAGAGAATTTCATGACGTTTTTGATTGGTCATATGAAGAGATGCCCGGAATTGATCCTAGTATCATGGTGCATGAGATCCCTACATATCTTGGTGCCAAACTTGTTCGACAACGTTTATGCCTTGTGCACCCGCGAAAGGCTACAGCTATTAAAGGAGAAGTTTAAAAACTTTTCAAAGCCGGGTTTATTTACCCTATCCCGCTCATTGATTGGGTCTCTAATATTGTCTCTGTGACCAACAAGTAGGGCACTATTAGGGTTTGTGTTGACTACCGTGACATTAATCGTGCATGTCCCAAAGATAATTATCCTACACCTTTCATTGACCAGCTCATTGATGATTGTGCTGGCAGTGAAATTTATTCATTTATGGACAACTATTTTGGTTATAACCAGATCAATATATTGCCTGCGGATCAACACAAAACCACCTTCATCTGCCTGTGGGGTACCTTTGCCTATAATGAGTTCCCTTTCGGTCTCAAAAATGCTGGTGCTACCTTCCAACACATAATGTCCTACGCGTTTCATGACATTTGTCACATTGTGCAACCTTACTTGGATGACCTTTCAGCTCATTCAGCAAAGTGCCATGACCATCCAAATCACCTTCGCGAAATTTTTCTTCGTTGTCGACACTATCGTATCTGTCTTAATTCGCATAAATGTGTCTTTTGCGTCGAATTCGATAGACTTCTTAGGTTTGTCATCTCCAAGGAGGGCATCCATTTGGATCCCCTCAAAGTTGAAGCCATACTGAATTTCCCTCCTCCTGCTTCTTTGTAGCAGTTGCAGAGTTTGCAAGGTAAAGCAAATTTTTTACATCATTTTATTCTGAACTACGCTGAAATTGCTAAAGGCTATATGCGGTTATTAAAGCGTGACACCTCCTTTGTTTGGGATGCTACTGCACAAGAGTCATTCGAGCAACTTAAGGCACTCCTTGTTTCTGCTCCTTTATTGCATCCTCCTAATTATCATCGTGACTATACTCTTTATCTGGTCACCACTGATAGCGCAATTGGCATGGTCTTGGTTCAAGACGATGATGATGGTGTCGAACATGTTGTCTATTATCTTAGTTGCAATTTACTTGACATGGAAACTCAATATGCTTATGTCGAGAAGCTCACTTTGGCAGTAGTTCATGCTATCCAACGCTTCCGTCATTATATTTTGTTGTGCACGACGATCGTGATTTCTGATTGCAACTCGATGAGGTACATCTTGTCATGTCAATTTCTGGGGGGGGAATACTCAAAATGGATTGTTATCCTTCAAGAGTTTGATTTGGAGTTTACTACTGCCAAGTCTAAGAAATCCCTTGTCTTCGATGAATTTCTTAGCTCGCTACCATCCACTACTGCACCCTATCGATTAGAGGATCACATTTTGGATGATACTCTTTTCTTGATTAGTACCCTCGATCCCTGGTATAGGGACATTATTGTCTACCTCCAGACATCCTCCTTTCGTCCTGATTTGTCTAAGGATGCTCGACGACATATTCGCCATCATTCTCAACCTTATCACATTATCGGGGACACATTTTACTGTCTTGGCATTGATTATATTCTCCACGGTTGTTTGAATTTCGAGGAAGCTGAACGAGTCTTGAATGATTGCCACTCCAGTACCTGTGGTGGTCATATGTCCTATTATGCTACTGCCCAAAAGATACTCTACGCTCGTTATTTTTGGCCCTCTATTTTTAAGGATTCAATTCTCACCGTCCATTCTTGTCATGCATGCCAAATCTACCAACAGAAGATGCATGTGCCCCCCTCTCCTTTACACCCTGTCATTACCGTCGGCCCTTTTGCTAAATGTGGCATAGATTTTATCACTTGTGATGAGCCCCAGAAATGGGTACCTATATGGGCTCATTTTGCATATTGTTTCCATTTAATCCACCATTCTCCATATTTTTGTGCATGTTTTTGAGTATATTTATGTTAATTGAATGAATGGAGATTGTCATTTTTCCATGAAGTCTAATGAGTGTTTATTGCAGATTTTTGGACATTTTTGGACCAAGACTAGGCATTTAGGAGTAGATTGACAGGAAAAACTCAAAGAAACCAAGTTGAGGACTTATAGGAAGGGTGTCTCCTACATTAATGACCCATTCCTTGAGTTCTCCACCAGCAGATCAGAGTTCAAAGGCCACCACACCGATAATCACAAGGGCAGCCGAGCAGGTCTAGTGAAGTTGTTGTTATCTGCAAGTTTTGGCAGCCGAGTTCCTAAAGTTTAGGAGGACTGTTGGGAGTCCTCAACTTGTATAAATAAGAAGGCATCAGGCCTCAGTAGGTTAGCTAATGAGCAGTCTATTTTTGCACTTTAGTGCAACTCTGCATTTAGCTCATTTTCAAACTCTTTCTGTAAACAGTTTTGTGATATGACTAGTATTTTTTAATCAATGAAGATGAATTCAACCTTGAACCAGAACTGATCTTCCTAAGGGGGCTGTAGCTCTTGGGGTTGGGCCCAACCCAAGTGTCCAGTACCTCCTTCTTGTACTTATATGTGTTTTTCTTGCATTCATGAAATAATTTCTATTATTTAGATTAAATCTTGCTTTATTACTTAGGGTTTTTTGATGATTAGAATAGTTGTTCTTGCTTCAGGTTGATTAGTTAGTTTGATACAATAATAGAAAAAGATCCACAAAAAGGCTACCAAGTAGGCTTTGATCTCCTTTCTCCCTCCTTGGGACCATGAATTGAGACCAAAGCACTCTTGCTGCCACCAAAACATTGTTTTTTCTTTCCATTGCAATTGCTAGTGTGTGAATTCAAGTTGGAGAAGTTGATATCAGTTGTATTTACATGCTTGGATTTTCCTTTTTTAGTTTTCATAGCTTTCTTGCATCATTTCCTGTCAATAAAGTTATGTTCAACACTTTTCTGGTTTTTAGGGCAGAATTAGGTTAAAATAGGTAAAACTCTGTTTTTTAATTCTCCTTGAATCAATTTTTCGAAGCAGGTGTGCAGCTCACTCGAATACCATCCTAGCTTATCATCATTTCATTCCCCAACCTGCTCCAGTCCATTTCTCAAGGTTTTCTCCACTCATTCGCCACACTTTTCCAGACAACCCTAATTTCTACGTTTTTGTGCAAAATTGCTTTCTTATCCTTTGAACCAATCCAACTATCTCTTTCATGTTTGATTTTCATTAACAGAGTCCTAGACCCTCTAACACCCTCATCCAACCTTCATTTCCTTTTTCCCACCATTTTTCCTCCTACAAACCTTCAAAAATCACTTTCGGCCTGTTCCTGTAGATCCCCTGCAGACTTCCTGTAGAAGTTCATGCGAGCGATTTTTCGAAATCTGATCGCAATGGAATTCTCTAGAAGGGTGCTAGGAACTCTTTAGGTCCTCTCCACACCTTTCTCATCATCTTCAACAGCCAAACCCATCCCCTTTCGCCACCAAACCTCTGCACAGTCAAACAATTAAAACACAAACACAATAATTCTGCATAAAATTGCTCGAAAGTACAAAAAGATCGTTCTTCCACATTTTCCTTTAGAAGTAGCTTAAGCAAGTGCATCTTACCTCAAAAGTAGTCCATGGCATTCATTTCAGTAGTTTCATCTCTTTTTCTTGCAAAAGTAGGGTTAGTGGGTAAAACTAGGGTTTGCTAGGGTTTGCATTTCCTTTCAGCTTTCATCCTCTTTCTGCAAATAGAATAGCCTTTTTTGAGCTAGATTTCTTCCATCACAATTAAAAGATTTTTCTGAGAACTCATAGAAGTTTGCTTGAGCTCCTAGAAAACTTGTGCTAGCTGATCAAGTGACAGCGTGCAGGAAGAGCTAGTACTTTTGCATACAACACTGTCGCTTCCAAGTTTGTTATGAATTATCGGGTTAATAAAAGTAAAGAAGGGAGTCCCAAGAGTTTAAGTGTCATTGCTGCAATACTAGAGCCCACCATATTTTTGCCACTGTTGCTAGGGGCAGTGTCAGAGTATTTGTGATTACTGCTTTTCCTCTATTTTCTACTACAACATTCCGCTAAGTAGTTTATTTCAGCAAGTGTAAATTAGTCATTTTTTTCTTTCATTTCAATTATGCAATTTTCATTTCAACAAGGTTTATTTTAGTTAGCTGCAATTTGCTGTTCAATCCATTTCAATTTTTTGCAAGTACAAGCAAAAAAATAAACACAAAAATCCAAAAAAGAGATTCTCTTTCATGCCTCGTAGGAACAGAGACAATTAAGGAAAATTCCTACCCAACACCCCCAACACATCACTAAGTCACCCTTCTCTCTTCTTTGGTGGCAGTGATCCAGAAGAACCTATAGGTGAACCTCCAGAGATATACGAAGATCCTATAATATAAGAAGAGAAATAAAACATTCCTCTTGAGACCATGGCTGAAAACAGAAATGGTATAGGAAATGAGGAGAGAATAGAAGGCACCTTTCCCATCCGAGAGACCAATGGGGACACAAAGATGAAAAACATAAGTCCCTCAGCCTTACCTCACTTCCATGGATTGACCACTGAAGACCCTGATACCTTCTTGTTTGAGTTTGTTGTCCTTT
>APFE031364089.1:0-12826 GCA_000404065.3 Pinus taeda
AAAAATTAATAAATTTTAAAGATTTAACTTGTATAGAGATATATATCAAGTAAATGAAGAAACAATCTGCCTTATAAATTATCTTTCACCTTTCACCTTTAAACACTAAAATAATTTGTTTCTTTCTTCTTTCTATATTTATTTTCAAAATATCTATATTTATTTCAAAATATGAAATTGCAAAGCTTAACGGATTAGGTTTACCCAGGAAAAGGTAGGCCCGTGTTCAAAATATGAAATTGCAAACTTTGACGGATTAGGTTCACCCCGGAAAAGATAGGTCCGTGTATCTTTTCAGCACATATATCGTGAACCATGCAATTCAAAATTGGACTTCATGGGCAGTTTGGATTGTTCTAGCAAAACGACGTGAAATATGCGCACCTTCCTTGACTTTTTAATTCAGAATTGGACTTCATTGGTGGTTTGGAATATTCAAGAAAAACGACACCAAATAGGACAACAACGCGATACAAATTGGTGAAAATATCTATATGTGTGTTGAACATGTGATTGGCCACGACTAGTGGATGCATGCTGTTGGACAGCGACGGCTGCATGCCAGTTTTTTCTTCCCTCTTTATATATATACCACCTCCGTAGCACGTTGAAAATGAGGGTGTGGTGGGAGCGTGAGTGGAAAGAAGTTGCAAAAATTTGACTGAAAATCCACAACATACACGCGCACCAGCCCCTCTATATGATCTATCCATCACGCGCACCAGCCCCTCTATATGATCTATCCATCGTTTATATATATGATCTATATATAAACAATGGATACCCGTGATGAATAAGTATAGCTAAGAACAGAGCACCAGAGTTTATATATATGATCTATCCATTGTTGTCTGTAAATTACTCTCTCAGTGTTTTCTGCTCTTATTGATTTCAGGAGGACACGTAGGTGGGGGAGCTTAATTCAATCTAGTGCTTTGCCTCTAACATTTCCCCGTTGTTTTCTTGCTAAGAGCAGCCATGTTTGAGGTACAGTCAGCTCACCCCATGGCACAGCTCACTGAGAACGAAAATCGCCAACATGATGCGGTAGTATTGAATGAGGGAGGCAAGGATTTTCTGTATCGGTCAAAGCTTCCGGATATAGATATTCCTGACCATCTTCCATTGCACTCTTATTGTTTCGAAAAGTTGGATGAGTTCAGAGAGAAGCCATGTCTGATAGAGGGGTCCAACGGGAAGATTTACAGCTATGGTGAAGTGGAATTGATATCTCGCAAGGTGGCCTCGGGTTTGGCCAGATTGGGATTCAAAAAGGGGGACGTGGTCATGCTGCTGCTGCCCAATTGCCCCGAATTTGTGTTTGTTTTCCTAGGGGCGTCCATGGCGGGCGCCATTGCCACCACGGCGAATCCTTTTTACACGCCATCCGACATTGCTAAACAGTCGGGTGCGTCGGGCACTCGGCTGATCGTCACCTATGCTGCGTGCGTAGAAAAGTTGAGGGACCTGATGGAGAACCATGGGATCCAAGTGATCACCATCGATACCCCTCCCGAGGGCTGCGACAGCATCTCGCTTTTGTTGGATGGCGACGAGAGCGAGTACTGCTCTAGCGACATGGTCGTCCAGCCAGACGATACGGTTGCACTGCTTTATTCGTCGGGCACGACGGGGCTCCCCAAGGGTGTCATGTTGACACACAAGGGGATCGTCTGCAACCTCGCCCAACAGGTTGATGGTGAAAATCCCAACGTGTATTTGCATTCTGAGGACGTAGTGCTGTGCGGGCTCCCTCTGTTTCATGTCTTCTCGCTGAATACTGTTCTGCTCTGCTCGCTCAGGGCCGGGTCTGCTATTCTGCTCATGCGCAAGTTCGAGGTCGGGAGCCTGCTGGATCTGGTGCAGAGGTTCAAGGTCACGGTGGCGCCTGTCGTGCCTCCCATTGTTCTTGCCTTGGCCAAGAACACGCTCGTGGAGAGCTACGATCTGTCGTCCATTCGGATTGTGATGTCCGGTGCTGCGCCTCTCGGAAAGGAGCTGGAGGATGCATTGGGGCAACGACTTCCCAGAGCCACTTTTGGTCAGGTTGGCTATATTTTTCTATATTTTATGCCCCATGGTATTTCTAATAAATATATTATTTCCAATTATATATGGTATTTTAAATGAAGTAAAATTGGTAACATGGAAATAGTTTAAGTGTAAAGGAAAAATGAATGGTAAATATAGATATAGAGGGTGGGAATTAATATTTTTGGAGTTATTTATTTATTAATGTATAGGGTAATATATGTTATTATCAGATTAGATTAGATTTTGTACTTGTTTAAATCTAAATGACATTAATGGATAGATAATTCAATCTGTGATATATATTGTATATTAATAAATAAATAACTCCAGAAATATTGTAGCCATATAAAAAGTCATATTAATGATTTAGTAAAATATGAAAAACTTAAGATTGAGTGAAAAAGTATATAATATATATATATTAATATATATATATAATTATAATTAATAATTATAATAGTGTAGTTTATATATTTGAAGTGTTTGATAATTTTTTAGTTATTAAAATTTATTTATATTCAAAATTGTAATTAATTTTAATTAAAATAACTAAAATATTCCACCATTAAACTATTCTTTTTAAACAATTGATATTTATTTTTTTTAAATCATTTCTTTTCCAATAAAAGTATTTGATTTCTTAAAATTGGTTTTTTATATTATAGAACAATTTTAAAATTGATTTTTCTTTATTATACAGCGAGATGAATTACTTAGATACTTCGAAATAATTTACAAGTTCAAACCCTTACCAATTTAATTTACCTTATTGTAATAGTGCATTTATTTACCAAATAAATATCGACGTTTTAAAAAGGAGTTGTCTATAATGTGACTTTTTGGAGATTCCTGTAGTGACGGAATCCCGCGGAAGAAATTGAGACGTTTTAAAAAGGAGTTGTCTATAATGTGACTTTTTGGAGATTCCTGTAGTGGCGGAATCCGGCGGAAGAAATTGAGGTTAAATCTTTATTTGTTGCAGTTAAAATGGTTTTTTAACTGTATATTTGGATTCAGTACCCTGAAAAACCCCTCAGACGCTTTAATTGTGCAGAAACTAGCTATCAAACTTGCGATTCCAATAAATTGCTGCCAGATTTTGACCAGAAAAAGCCACCAAAAAAGCTTTAAAAAATTGCATTATAGACAACTGCTTTTAAAAAATCAAATAATATAAATAGTTTGATACTGTCACGTTTCAAAATTTATCGCTTCAAGATTCACCGCAGGATTTTTGGAGATTCCATAAATTTGTCGCTTATAGTAAGGACCCGTGCTCTGAAACTTTAGTGGTATTGGAGATTCTATTGTAATTCTCCTCTGTGGTATTGATTTTGTGCAGGGATACGGTATGACAGAGGCAGGACCTGTGCTATCAATGTGTCTGGCCTTTGCTAAGGAGCCCTTTCCGACGAAGTCCGGGTCGTGTGGAACGGTTGTTCGGAATGCCCAGATGAAGATTGCTGACCCCGACACAGGCGTGTCTCTTCCCTACAACCAACCGGGAGAAATTTGCATCAGAGGACCCCAAATTATGAAAGGTAACACTACTTTCCAGTATATTTGGTTTTACAGTAGTACTTTATGTCACTTATCTGCCATATTTGCCCTATAATTTGAGGTTTCCATGTTGGTTTTTGTTATCTCCCGGATTCAGCCGAATTCTGCCACTGTATTGAGCTTTGAGTTGTTTTTCAGGGTATCTGAACGATGCTGAGTCTACAGCTAGAACTATCGATGAAGATGGGTGGCTGCATACTGGGGATATTGGTTATATTGATGACGATGACGAAGTTTTCATTGTTGACAGACTAAAAGAGATTATCAAATATAAGGGCTTTCAGGTTTGGATTCTTGAACTTTGATGGTAGATTTCATTAAAAATATATATTTTAGAGATATCTGAGCAAAGTTAAAAATCTAAAAAAATATTTTAGATATCTGATATATATGAGCGCTCATAAATTTTATTTTTAATTGGCCATTCATTGTTGATATGCAGGTACCTCCTGCTGAATTAGAAGCCATTCTCATAACCCATCCATCCATCGCAGATGCAGCAGTTGTACCGTGAGTCTCTGATCTGAATGAATCTCATACATTTTAATTCCAACTAAACCTTTGGCAAACAATTTAACATCGTTTTTTCTTTTAACTTTGTGAGCAGTCAAAAGGATGAAGAAGCAGGAGAGGTCCCGGTAGCGTTTGTGGTGAGAACAAATGGATTTGATCTCACAGAAGATGAAATTAAGCAATTTGTGGCCAAACAGGTATTTTTTTAATTAAAATAAATTAATTTATTGGAAGTGAAATTGACTATTTTTAGGTTTTCTATTACTGGAGGTCTTAGGTATTATTTTTAGATGTTTTATTAAATTTCCCAAATATTCAATCAGATTATGATTAAGTGTAAAGATCTAAATATATGGTCAAATTTTGAACAGGTGGTGTTCTACAAAAAGCTGCGCAAGGTGTATTTCATCCCCGCAATTCCCAAGTCTCCTGCTGGAAAAATACTGCGAAAGGAGTTGAGGGCGAGGCTCTCTGTCTAATCGATTTTTTGTAAAGGATTTATGGGCATGCCATAGACGCAGCGGGGCCAATACCCGTCACTCCAATAATGTCACCGTTTTCTGGACTCCTTTTGTAGATAATTTTATGGATTCCTGCTACTCTGTGAGGAAGCCTGCATTGAATAATAGCGTGCCATATTTCTGATTCACCTCGCTTCTTTCATGGTCTCCTTTGCTGTTACTTGTAACTTTCTCCGCCTCCATTGCGTGATGTGGTTTATGTGTCATAAATTCAATTGGGTATTCGATGACCATAAATGTAGAGGATATGTATTCTCACTCTCCTACGTGTGTATAGCTAGAATAAGTAAATTGCAGTGTAAAATGCCCTAAAGTAATTACAATTATTGTATTTTTAAATATTTTACGTTTTTGTTTTTATATATATTATTTAAACTTTATATGTATTTATTTATTGAAATGGTAAATTTGAGCGGTTAAATTGATATAATGGGATTACACATAGTCAATTGGATTTATCTCATATAAATTGAAATTTTGAACATTTCAATTTAATTTCTTCTTCTAACAGTTATAAATTAATTCTATTCAAAAACATACAAAATTATCAATAATAATATAATGACCTAAAAAATTTTAATAATTTGATTATCTAATTAAACCTTAAAACAACAAATAATCATATATAGTAATTATATATATATATATAATATAATATATATATAGATCATAGTATCTCCTAAATTTAACATAAGATATTAGTAAAGAAATTACCCAAAAAAACTAATCTGGGCAGAAAAAAATTCAGGAAATACAAGAAGGGCAATACAAGTTGTGAAACTAAAACTTTTGATCGTATTAATTTTTTGAAAATTGTAATATGTATTAAATTTATATCATTTAATTTTTAATATAATGCTCCTTTACCATATACGTATTAGAGATTTAAAAAATTTAATATAAATAAATTAATTAAATATTATTATATATGTGAGTGAATATTATTACATATATTTGTATATTTTTTTGTTTTATTTTATTTTTTATAATTAATAATTTGATATATAAATTTGGAAAATTATGTCCAATTAAAATTTTTCGATTTAAGAATCGTAATTTATTTTATAATATTAATTATAAAAATAATAAGGTCTCAGGGTAGCTGAGTTGGTAATCTGAGATATGTGAAATCATTAAAACTTGAGAGACCCATGTTCAAATCTGTCGTGGCTTGAACTATGGGGAGGAGGACAAAGTGTAGCCCCCCATAGGTTTACTGATAGTTACGTGTCAAGTGAGCTACTCGGTTCCTCTCAATTACAAAAAAAACAACTAAAAAAGGGACAATCTTACGAATCCTTGGTATGAGGGAATCTTTCCTACTTGTCTATTTTGAAAGACACACCCAACCAAATTTAATGTTTCAAGTTGCTTACTTTCTCACCTATCCAGGACCCATACCCAATTGAATTAAATGTGGAAGTCACTTGCAATTAAGAGAAGTCACTCATTGACATATTTTGATATGATGCGAATGGGGTTGAAGTAGCGTTGGTGGCATTTTGATGGAAGTTCATTTATGAGAGTTCAGTGACAGTCATTTAAGAGATTGGATTGGAGTTGTGGAAGGGAAAGTGGTGCCCATTCCCCTTTTCTTATTGCATATCAAAGAGACAACTATTCAGGAGAAAACACACAAAAGAATGCCAAAGCACACTCTTAGGAACACATAGAGAAGAGGAAGTTAGTGCTCTCTCATAACACATTAGGTCGCAAAAGAAAAAAAATATAAATACACGCATACCAGAGGATAATCAAGCACAAATCAAGGAGGGGGGCAGGGGGGAGGAGACTCTCTCTCATTCATGTCGGCTCAATCGAGCAATCATATTTGTTTTAGTTCAGATTTTGCTATTGATTTCTTGGTGGTTGGCCCTTGGATGGGTTGTATTTCCTATAATTTATGTTGGGTTAATTGATGGGCATGAGTGGGAATTGGTAGGTCCTAAACAATGTGGAGTGGTGGAGCATACTAAACATGTGGTTACTGTTGTTACATTGATAAACCATTAAGTACTTGTTGAAGGGTTGATTAAATCATTGTGTGCTTGTAGTTAGGCTAAAGAACCACTTAGTGCTTATTGTTCGTTGATGACCAACTAAAGTGCTTGCTAATTGGTTGGTGAACCACTTTCATACTGGAATCAATCACTAGAACTAAGCAATATACCTCATCTGATGTTTACTTTTTTTCTAATGAACCACTTAGTGCTTGTTGTTTAGTTGATGAATCACTAAGTGCTTGTTGAATGGTTAATTGAGCCACTAGGTGTTTGTAGTTAGGGTAATGAACCACTTAGTGCTTTCCTTGGATGCCAAGCCACTAAGTGCTTCCCAACTGGCTGATGAACCACCTTCATAGTGGATTAAATACCTTTAAACAAAGTAACATACCCTCTAGAAGTTGGGTGAAACCTTGTGCTTGAAACTCAAAGAGTAAGTGAGTCGCAACAACACTTATTGTTATAGAGCAATTAATGAGCCACTAGATAGTGCACTCCATCTCTTAAGTGTTAGATCTAGCCATTGATGTGAATTTTTCCTATGCAAACATCCCCTTAGACTATAGATTTGGATTGTGGGTGGTTAGTTGCAAGAAAGATCACAATGTGGTTGGCCTACAATTGGGTGGAGAGTGGAATTGCCTCCTTCAGTTGTCGGCTAATCTAAGTCACCAAAATAAGTATAATGATTTATGCATATTTAATTAATGGATGATGATCATGCTTGTTGTGATATTGGCTGATATATGGTTCTATATCATTCTTGAACAAATGCATGAATCATTATATATTCATGGCTGACTAGCTATCATAATTGTCCATGGTGGTAATGTACACTTGAATGATGAAATGGTTGCAATATTCATGAATTATAGGATCACTTACATGATTGTGACTAATTATCTGAAGTCACTTAGTTAACTTGTTAATTTATAAGTTCTCGGTTTTCTTATATATTTATGAGTTTGGGCAATTCACTGCCATAACCTAGATTATAGATCATCTTACATGTTATGGGTTAAGTTTATATGTTGGATTTAAATGAGTATCTGGATAGAGTTGGTGGTCACTTAGCCTATGAATGATGTGATGTTTCTATGATCTTATGCACACTTATATATTGTTGTAACTAAGTATTGCAATAAGTTGTAGTACCTCGAGACTCATTATTTAATACATGATTTGTAACCCTCATGAATGGTCAGACAAACATATAATGCCTCGCTAATGAACTGGCATTAGGAGCCATGTATTTCTCTTAATGTTGGACCTAATGTGATTTAGGCCTTTTTGGTACCCTTTTATCCAATTTGGACAGGTCTCAGTATCACTGAAATCTATGCTTAGGTTGAGGCAATCATTCTAAAAAACTTGGTGTTCAAGGAAGATGCCCCGACCTTACGATCTCTTTGTAAAATACCCTTATTTTCTTGATTTTCCATTTTCTTTAATGTTTCTATGGAGATCCAGTGATTCAGGGTTAGATTCTGGCTAAGCAAAGTTCCCTTGAGCACAACTGGATATGTCATAGGGATGTATATCAATTTTTAAGGCCATTTCTTATATGGGGTGTGGATCTACTTTAAATGTTAGATTTGAGCATCTGTGGCATGATGAGGGAACCAACTCTTATGGAAGGTTGGATTTGTGGTGAGTTGTATATCATTTGGTGGGTCTGACACCAAATATAATGGGTGGAATGGATTTGTAGATCTAAGGGCCTGGAAGGGTAAGAGCTAGTATAATGTCGTAGTGTTGGATTTCCCTACAAACTAGATATAACATAAAACTATTGAAAACAAAATGCAGATGCAAGTGGAACCTAGAGTACCAGAACTCTATAGGTCATGCCACTTCTTAGTGTTTGATTACTTACACATTGTAACATGAAAAATGGGTGTGTTGACAAGGGTTGACTAGTTTGGTCATGATTCTAATATAAAACCCTATCACTGCCCATTTCTTGTCGTTGATAGTTAAGAAATGATGTGATATATTATAAGCACAATAGTGGATATGAGCTCGATCTGACCATGGTTCCAGTATGGGAACCTTACCCACCTAGGTACTTTCTGCTACCTCTTTTTTCTTTAATTAACAATGGGTGACAATGCACACAAGCGACCCAATGTGGACTTGGTTAGACGAACCTACTGTGCTTATCTATTAATGACATGCAGAGGCCATGTGGGCACCCATGTCTAGCTTGATCACAATGCCTCTTTCAATAGATTGAACTTTAAATGAGTGTACCTTTTGATCGAGGACTCAGATCAAGATAAATTTTGTAACGTCGAAAAGATATGGAAAACATGAACATAATAGTGGCATCAAAATTAAATTTCATAGAGATTAAAAAGTGAGGGTTTTGGTAACCCCATATTCATAACAAACTTTGGAGATCGGGGTATACAACCGATAATATCTTCCTTAGGCTGAGAATCCTTAAGGGGGTGAAAATGAGGTGGTTACAAATATAATAAATTAATATTTTATTTTTAATTATAATGTTTTGAACTTCATAAAATATGTAAGGGATTTGATGTTTAACATTTAATATTTTTAATGGGATTTTTTTTTTTTAATTTAGGAATGTACATATAGATTTTCAAGAATAATTTCAACACAATAAGGTGGATCTCATAGACTAAGTTTTTTTAAGAAATAATTTTAAGTATTTAACCTCTAAATAACATTTATTCAAACTTAGAAGTGACAAATGAATCCTAGGAAACAAATTTTATATTAGGGATGTTTACCCGTAGAGTGAGTACATGTTTGATTTCAAGGATTTCATGTAATACAGATGGGTTTCTTAACATCCATGGAGGGGTTGGTGGAGGGTGATGTCTTCTTGTAATGATTGTTTTGTTGCACATATTGTTGTCATTTATGACAACAAGATTTCATCGATGTCATAGGGGAGCATGGGGCAACAACAATAGGACCATCCTTGATAATCAAAGAAGCAACAAGGCTATTTGTGAAATGATGTGACAACCTGACCTCTTGCAGGAACTCATTGCATGAACATATGGGTGCTTAAATCTATTCAAGTTTTTGATGAATTCATCATGCTCAAAAGATGTTACAAATAATATGGTTGCATATAGCTTGTCCATACCTTTCTAATGGTATATTTGGCTCCAAAAAAATCCTCCCAGATGAGAAACTATGGCCTATTGAAAATAATAATTATATTGGGTCAATTTTCAAGGGAAAATTATAGGGGAAAGCTAAATTATTAAAGGGTTATATAGTGAGCAATTTTTAGGCAAATCCATTGTTAATAGATCAAATCAACTGTCACAATCACTCAAAGATGCACATTGTTTAATGACAATAAAAGGCATGTAAGTTCTAGACAAATAAACGATTTATCAAACACATCAATTGTAAGATATAAGAGAAATAACACGATGATCAATGAATCCACCAGAACCAACTAAATGTTGGCATGTGGCATCATTCCATTGCATAGTAACGTTGAGTATGCTAATGTTAACACACTAACATGGCACCATTAGGGGCTGCCACATGACACTTACGAATGACCACTTTGGATTAATGAAAGGGTGAAAGACAAGTGACACATGACACTCCTCACAGGCTGCCATGTGGCTCAATGATGTCATGAAGACATTATTAGGAAAATGATTAGTAACATTTGGGATTAGGTCACATGGCGTGGTCACATTGAAAATAAAAAGGAGGGCCAAGTTTCAATGTAATTAGTTTCCACCCTTGGTCACAAACGTCATATCCAAATGGTCATATGGGCTTTAGCTTATCTAAGTTTAAGATATATAGGGAAATTGGATTGGCCCATGGTTTTCACTCGCACTCCAAGGTACCACCAATCAGATATAAATACACATGAGGTGCTTGGCCTCAAGAAAACGAATGATCAACGAAGCCAACATTAATAAATCATTGGTGAATTCAAAGGAAACTATAATAATTTTCTCATTGAATTTTGATTTGACTCGCCCATCTTCCTTGGGCTACTTTGTTAGGTAAGCAAGTTGTTAATTGTTTTATGGTTTTCTTGTTTCTATGGTTTGTATATGATTTGTTGTTATTAAAGATATATATAAATTATATAATATATATAGGGGAAGCTAAGGCATAAGTTGTGGGTTGTCAACTGGGTAAACATAGTGTTAATGGTTTCATTGTTGAAGCCGAAGGCATAAGTCACGACCTATCAATTGGGTAAAACACTGTTAATGGTCTCATTGTATCGGTTCACCTTCTATTCATTACTCAAGTTAGACTTGGAATTTTTGTGACATCCGTCTATATATTTAATATATATTGAAGGATGAAGGTATAATTTGTGGCTAGTCCTTTGCACTATCAACTGCCTCAACTAATTTGAGTTTGATGCCACTACAATATATGAATGTAAATGAACAACTATTACAAGCCCCACCAAGCAGCGAAATGGGCATGCATTGTGAGTTGAGTATATGAGGTCATGGGTTTGTTGATTGACACGTTTCATTAGGGGAATTTTGAGGTCTAAAATGGGCCTCCTAGGGAAATTATAAAATAATAGTGGAAATAATAAAATAAGATTAGATTACATCATCAAATTTTAGAGGGAAAAAAGAAAAAAATATTTTTTCAACTCGTATTTTGAACTTATCTCCCTATGGGTTTACACAAATTTCAAGCAGAAACACTCATTGGATGCATAATTTGATTCCTCATCCAAGGAGTACCCATGTTTCATACTTTTGATGGACCCTACTACACGAAAAAATAGAAATACATGAAAAACATGATTGTAATAACGTTTTTTCATGTATTTCTTATTTTTTGTGTAGATGGGTCCATCAAAAGTATGTAACATGAGCACTCCTTGGATGGGGAATTAAATTTTGCATCCAATGAGTACTTCGAGTCAAAATTTGAGTAAAACCTTAGGGAGATAAATTGAAAATACGAGTTGAAAAAGTAGTTTTATTATTTTATTATTTTTTAATCTTTTTACTTTTCTACTCCAAAATGGTGAATCGTCTCCCATGGTTGACATCATCACCTTGAATCCTATTGGTTCTTATAAAATTTATTTTAGATGTACATTTTTCTTAGGAAGCCCATTTTAGACCTCAAAAGTCCCCTAATGGATTTTTCATTTTATTTTTTATTTTATATATATATGGTAAATTTGTTGCATATTCAACATTTGGTGGTGGTCAACACCAGAATCTAGTAGCATGCTCGGAAGCAAGTATTTTGTATAATAGTTAAGTTAATAGATAGGTATATTATGGTTTTTTATGAGTTTTGGGAGCATTCTTAGTCCAAATTGAGATATAGAAGAAGTTGAACGATCACAGTTCAGAGATGAATGTAACTAGAGGGGTTTGTTTTCATTTTGAGTCATATATGATGGCCATAATCTCTTTTGTTCTTTTTGAAGGTCGCTCAACATGTTGCAGGTGTTTTGGATTACATGAAGTTAACAAGTTATGAGGAAGGTTTTGTATGACCAAATTGAAGTTATGGTTGAAGCAAAATATGAAAGCAGTATGACAACCAATGTGAGTGATTGATATGACATTTTGGTGCATGTTATAAAGCATTACAATGATTGCATCATAGTGTAGTGATCATAGACTGTGTAGCAATGATAACTATTGGTACAGTGGCAGTGTCTATGGCAGTAGCAATAGTGTTGGTTACGAGTGCAACTTGTGATTGATAGTCCCTTTATATGTAGATAAAATAAATATGTGATGATAGTGGATATTGTTTTTAATTGAGATTAAATATAGGTCCACAAGGAAGTTGAAGAAGGAGGTCGAAAGCTTAATCAGGTTGTAGCCTATAGTGAGAAACAACTTGCATCTTCGAGGCTCATTAGGGGAGTTTTGAGGTATAAAATGAGCCTCCTAAGAAAAACGTACAATCAAAATAAACTTTATAAGAAATAATATGATTCAAGATGATGATGTTAACCATGGGGGGCGACTCACCATTTTTGGAGTTAAAAAGTAAAAAGATTAAAAAAATAAATAATAAAACTACTTTTTCAACTCATATTTTCACCTTATCTCCCTAAGGTTTTATTCAAATTTCAACTGGGAGTAATCATTGGATGAATCATTTAGTTCCTCATCCAAGGAGTACCCATATTGCATACTTTTTATGGACCTTGCTACACGAAAAATGAGAAATACATAA
>APFE031364092.1:4468-42695 GCA_000404065.3 Pinus taeda
AAACATTATTAAACGTTAAATGGCTAATGTTTATTATATTAAATTAATATATATTCAATATAATATGTTAAGAAGAGACTTTTTCAATAGAAATCAAATAGGAGAGAATTTTGCTAATGGGTTTCGAACTAGCTAGTGTGGTTTATCGTTAGGACCAGATCAAGATGCATATCATGGAACATGCTTAAATAGAGGGCGATCTAGAGACCGAAAGATCCTATAACAATTAGTTTATGAAAAACAATATTTTAATAATAATTATTAAGATAAAATAAAATGCCTATAACGACTAGTTTAATAATAATATCATTATAATTTATAATAATTATTAAGATAAAATATTATTAATTAAGAAACTTTCTAAAAACATAAACATTAATAAGAAACAAACAATCAAAGTCAAATAAAGATAGTGAACCAAGTCAAAAATTATGATTCATGACCTGATTAATGAGTCAAGATCCTATAAAAAAATAATAATTGATGGAGACTAAACTCAAACCAAAGTAATCAAAGAGGGAGGGTAAAACATTTTAAGGTTGAGAAAAGCTATCAAATGAATATTAACATTAAATGAAAATGCCTATATAGAAATAAAACAAAAAATTCATAAATAGAAACATCAAACCCTAAAAAACAAAATAATTTGCAAACATAAACATGTAGGAGGACACAAGAGGGGTCCAACTTCTTCTAATATTCCAACCATCATCTCTATTTAAATTATTGGGCCTTTATTCAATTTCCAGGTCCCCCCTAAATTTATGATGATGGAAATTACTAACCTTGGGAATGACATGGGCCTCCTCAATGAAAATGTGATGCCTAGAATTTTCTACATGTTCTGCCAAAGCAGAGGATTTGGTCCTGCCATGCTTGATGTCAGTTGCATGCTCACGAATCAATGAATGTATTTGCATCTTGTCATCATTCGTGATTTGCATCTTCATCTCATCGTGATGATGAACCACACTAGTTGGTTCGAAATGTGTTGACAAAATTTTCTCTTATGTGATTTCTACAAAAAATACTCTTCTTTATGTAATATGGATCACAAAAGCCTGAATTTAGAAAATATTATATGTATTTTACAATAACCATGATATTATTAGAGTAATTACATAACTTGTTACGATTTTGTTAAATCGTATATATTTGATAGAAGTTTAAATATTTTCAATAATCATTAGGTTACTTTCAAATCATAAATTTATATAATATATTAAACTAAATTGATTATCTTGTCAATATATAATATATCAAATTATATTGATTATTAAATTATTTTTTAATAAATCATTTGATATCACATATTTTGCATTTTTAAAAGAAAAACTAATCAATGATAAGTCTAATACTAACCCTCATCCTATTAGGATTTTTAGATAATTTGTAACTCTTTTGGTGATCAAAAGTTTAAATATTTTCTCGATGAGATATTTAAATATTTTAACGGCGTCGTCTAACGAGGCGGAGGGTTTGCCTCGATGGCTAAAAATGGCTGGAATCTGGGCAAAACAATTTCAAAACATCTTGTAGAGGCAGTGATTGAATCGAGTTTTTGATAGGGGAAATAGATTTAGCACCATCAAAAACATCTAAAACACCTAAAATTTTGAAGTTTAACAACTATAACTTGGATTTACAAAAATCTTTGCTGGATTTTCTTTAAATATGACTGGAATTTCCATAACTTTTCAGGCAACTCCTCCGCCTCGTCAGACTATGTGTATTTTAACAACCATTTCATGACTTCCAACCAAGTATCATATTGATACTCTTATATTCAAACTCCTCAGAAAGAAAGGTGAAAAATAATGAATAAAATCTAAAATAATTTCTAATTGATATTGGTAATCAATATACTCCAAAAAATGAAGATGTGATAAAAAATACGGCCCATAATTGTTAAGTAGAATGCCCATTATTTTACTATGGTTAACATTGCAATGGTGGTTGTTGATGGTTAACCATGGTTTGACTATAGTTAAACGTCACCATCGACTATAAGTGGCCATGCTAAACCATGGATGTCACTTACCTCATGCTCACTCTAACCATTCTTTTTTTAATATCTATATAAGCAATTGCTCCAAAAGGTGCAAAGGTACACCAAAGGAATATAAGATTTGAAAAGACCATATGACCACTTACCGAGCCCACTACCAAATGCACGCACGTAAGGATTGTCAAAATATACAATGCAAGCATCATTAGTTTTTTCTGAGTGGAGTTAAATTCCTTATTTTCATCTACCTCCCTATAATTAAACTTTGACAAGTAGTGGGGGTCAACAATGTTTACCGTAATGACATGTGATTCTGTCTGTTTTTGTGTTAAAAGGGTTTGAAGAAAAAATGGAAACTAAATCCCGTGCATTTAATAATATTTATCCACGATTATTTTGTAAAACTAAATCCTTACCATTCATATATCTTTTCTTTAAAAACCTATATATACCCTAAATAGAGCTCTTGGATAAATCATTAAAATCTAGTGAATATCTATTGACGCATCGCGTGATGATGGACTCAGTTGGTAGTCTGAAATGTTGTGTTCACAAAACCCTATAACAGGTCATTCCTCATCTATAAAAATATTTCGAATGTTTACCCTTAAATCAAATTAGCCCTCTTTTGTTAATGATATAAAATTATTCACTTAGAGTATAACATACATATGTTTGTTTAACTTGAATTGTAGATATTTTTTGCTCATTCTTGTGAGAAATAAAATCCTCATTTTGTTGTACAACCAAAATTCTATCTTTGTTGTAGATCAGGGTTGAGGCTTGTCTCGAAAATGGTAGAACATGAATTCATTTATTTAAATCAAATTCTAGAATCTTTTGATGCCTTATGTAAAATGTTGTTAAATAAAAGATTAAAGTTAATCTCTTTTTCATGGAGAGAAACATATCTATGGGAGGACTTAGGACGCGTGTAAATATATCTATGGCACAATCATTCTCTCCCATTATATTACTTTTGAATTATCCATTTTATCCTTGGGATTTTTACGAGAATTTTTGGGAATATCCACCATGTGGACTTAACCATTAACAACTTTCTTCTAAATAGAAAGGAGTATGTAATACTCAAACATTATTTCTTGATTATTTGCAAATAACTCATTTATTAATTTAATAAAATATAATTTAATTACATAATCAATAATTTCAATCCTAGCTTCAATAGCCATTAAACTCAAACAATAATTCAACAATATAAAAATAGTCATGTTTTTAAAAATAAAAACATGGGGTGGCATAATGGCCATCCACTATCATTCAATATAGTTCACTATGGTTTGCCTATGTTCAAACATAATTAAATATACAATAGTTAACCATAGTAAACCAGAGTTAATAATAGTCAACTTTAGTTATTGTCTTCATATCATATTATAGACTTTATCATATATATCTTAAAAATATGAATTTATTAAATTTTATTAATAAATAATAGCATGGATCTTTTCATGTTATTAATTAAGGGAGAGAGTAGATTTCCACTCTTCATGCTTAGGTTGCCAACTTGGTGATCCCATCAAAACCAAATCTGTCAACACAGGCAGTGATTGTACCTAATCTTCGTGGTTTAGTTCTTGAGAGTTCATCTAATGGAGATCTTCTTTAATCTTCTCCTTGGGTTCTTCATCGTTGTCTACTCTCGGCCGAAATTGCATCATATGATGTGATGACTTCTTCTGACTTTGATACCCCTTCCCTTTGCTCCTCCCTCGATTTGGCCCCAGTGTTTAGGATCGGTAGCATTCCTTGGGTCATGCTCAATACCCCTTGCTCGGTTCCGTCATCTATTCCCTCTACTAATTATCAATCCCCTCCCTCCCCTTCACACCGACATAGTGGAGTTATCTCCCCTTCCTCATCACCCTCTCCTCACCCGGTTGATAATTCTGATCAAGGTCTCTTGCTTGCGCCACGGTGCAAGGTGATCCAGTTTCACAGAATGGATCTAAAAGATCAACTTGCCCCCATCTCTCCTCTGTTCAGCGTCCTCCTATTTTGGTCGATCTACCCATCATTATTCTCCGTCTATGCTCCAACCAACATCATACTGTCTCAACCTCTCCTCATCTTCCCTTGGCATTTCATGTTCTTCCCTCGCCTTTAAGTGATGGGTCATTAGTTGACTCGGCGTTCCCAATTATTGGGGTTTCTAATTCTCTCTTGTCCTTTCAACTTTCTTCTGTTGATAATTCTAATAGCTATTTCTATATTAATAAAACTAATAATAATAATAACTATAATAATAAATAATAACAATGAATTTTATAATAATAATAATATATTTAATAATATTGATAATTATAAATATAATTGTAATAATAAAATTAATTTAAATAACAATAATAATATTGATAGTATTAATCCTTCTTCTATTTCTTTAGAGAATATTTCTAATGATAAAAAGGCTTCGTATTCAAGCAATAAGGTTGTTAATCTTTCTAGTTTTTCTTTTGATTCCCATGTTTTAGTCTTTTAGAAAAAGGTTTAAACTTTGTTGTAGCTCCTAGAAACTTTCGTGTGAATGATATCATTTGTGACATTGCATTCGGGATTCGAGATTTACCTGATTCCACTAAAGATGTTATTAGGCAGGATTGCATGGTTATCCTTAGGAAGGATAAACCCCATAGGAGCAACTTTAGCAAGCATGAGTTTGAAGCTCTCAAGTCCCTGAATAATAACAAGGACATTGTTGTTTTGAAAGCTAACAAAGGGGGTGCAGCTGTCATTGTTAACAAAGAGGATTATTGGAAAAAATGTTAGATCACCTTTGGAATAGCAGAAGCTACAGAAAGCTTACTAAGAAGCCCCAAAAAAGGTTTCTAAAATTGTTCCTCTAGCCATAAAATCGAGTAGCACTATTAGGTCCCTTAGTAAGAAGCTTATCGAAGGCAATCCTCTCATTCCTAGAATCTATGGTTTCCCCAAGATCCATAAGGAGGGGGTCCCTCTTAGCCCCATTATCAATACTATTGGTGGACCAACTTATCTTTTAGCGAAATTTCTTACTAACAAGCTCAAACGTCTTGCTGGCAGGTTTGAATCCTTTGTTAAAGATTTATATTCGTTCGCTAACGAGTTAAAGGATTTTAGATTTGACCGTGAGGATCAATTGGTGAGTTTTGATGTGGTATCCTTATTCACTAATATCCCCATCAATGAGGCCATTGATGTTGTCAATCACGTCACTGATCTCGATACTTCCTTTTTAGTTAAAATTTGTCTCACCTCTACTTTCTTTAATTTTGAGGGTGAATTCTATGAGAAAACCTGCATTGTGTCTATGGGTTCTACCATTCCCCCTGTTGTGGCCAATCTCTTCATGGAAGATTTTGAATCCAGAGCCTTGACTTCTACTCTTTACCAACCTAAACTTTGGAAAAGGTTTGTGGATGACACTTGTGTCGTCTGGTCTCACGGTAAAGAAAATTTGGAGCTATTTTACCATCAACTTAGTAGTCAATCAAGTTACATAAAATTCGCCATGGAATTTGAAATTGATGGTAGCTTCCTTTTCTTCATATTCTTATCTCGAAGAAGGATGACGGTTCTTTTTCTCATCAAGTTTTTCAGAAGCAAACTCACACTAAGCAGTATCTCCATTCTAGTTCTCATCACTTTCCTACTCAAAATCTAGGTGTTCTCAACACCTTAGCCACTCGGGCGTCATGGGTTTCTAACGAAAATCACCTTGTAGATGAGAAAACCCACCTCCTTAAAGCTTTTAATAAGAATGGTTATAGTAGGTCTCAAGGCCTTAGGGATTTTCTAAATGCTGAAAAAGGTCCTAAGAGGAAGATTGATCCCAAGGATTGGTCTTTTGGAGTTCATCTTCCTTTTATTCAAGGGATCATGGATAAAATCACTAGGGTCTTGAAGAAACATAAGATTCATTCTTATTTTAGACCCCTTAACACTATTTAGAGTTCTCTTCATTCTGTTAAGGACCTAGTTAACCCCAAGGACGGAAAGGGTGTTTACATCATTCCTTGTTCTTGTGGAACTCCTTATATTGGGGAGACTGCACGATAAATAAACCAAAATATTTGTGAACATGATGCCAACATGAAGCATGGTAGGTCTTGCTCCTCCATTATGGCAGGGCATGCAGGAAAAAACAATCATCACATCTTCATCGAAGAGGCTAGGGTCATTGCGAGGATCAACCATTTTCATCATCGTAAATTTAGGTAGTCCTTAGGAATTGAAAAGAGGCATGTTAATTTAAATAAGGATGATGGTTTGAGTATCAACAGATGTTGGATTCTTGTGCTTTCTTCCTAAATATTTGTTTATTTATTTATTTATTTAATCATTTTAATATTATTATTCCCCTAAATTATTTGATTTTTATTTTAAATATTATATTTATTTTTATAATATATTATCCACCTATTATTTATTTTATCACTCTAAAATTATACACACACACACACACACACACACACACACACACACATATATATATATATACTGTTACTATTATTATTATTATTATTTAAATATTTGGGGATATGAATAGGTTTTTCTTTTTTTCCACTAGAAAAATCTAATATTTCGTTATGATTGAAAATTACATGTTGTAGATCCCTTGTGGCATATGATATAAAAACAAATTCAAAAATGGTGCTCAAAAAATATGCAAAGATCCTTCATCACCGCACAGGGTGTACGGATTTCAAGAAATAAACATGTAAAGTAAAAAATTATTAATGTACAGGTGGGGAAAAGTCTGACTTTTCGCCCTTTTTTCTTCTCAACCTTTCTCCAACTCCCTTGTGACTCTGTTGGAGTTATAAGTTCTAATGCTATTTTAGCCACAGGTTGTGGATTATCTTTATTAGAGTCTGATGTGTCTGATATGTGTTGATGTTTATTTCTTCCCATATCCATAGTATTTGATATACTTGCCACTGTTGTCTCTATTGTTCGTGTGGATTTGTGTCTTTTGCTGCTAGTTCTTTGTTCATCTGGCTGGTTTCATTAGGGTTGGCAAAATCCATCTCTTCTTCCTCCTCGTCATCCGGGGGAGGTGGAGGAAATTGCCATCCTTTTTCTTGTTTTTTGTTTTCTTCTTTCTGCGATTGCCTTTTTTGACTGCTGGACACGAACTTTGTAGGTGTCTTGTTTGTCGGCAAATTCGGCATCTGAATGTCGTATTTTCATAATCTAGGACCTGTGTCCAGCTCCTCTGTCTATGCTTCAGCTGAATTTGGTCTGGCAGGCCTTTGTTGAGGTCTACTTCCACACATATTCATGCAAAAGTATATATTCTTTGATCGACTCGTTGGGTGTCGATTTTTATGTAGCGTCTAATAGTATTTCCAATTTCAGCTAGTACTTGATTATTCCAGAGATGTATTGGGAGATTGTGTAGTTGCACCCAAACTGGCTTCTTGGAGATGACCATTGTGTTTGCATCAAATTCTAGGAACCATGGTGTGATGAAGGGTCCACTGGATCCTCAGAACCAATGTCCTTCCTATATTACTATGTCTCTGTCTATTGCTGATAGAAATTTCACTATGAAAAAACCTTTGGAGCAGAGATGTATGTCGCATTGTGTGGTCCAGTTCGTGAAGATCCAAAGAAATATATTAGCTCGTTTGGCCCAAAAATAGTTAAATCTACAAATTATTGCTTTCCTTTCATATATAGTGCAGTGATCATCTATTTTTGTTGTGTCTATGTTGTATTCTAGGGTGTGATTTAGCTGTTCCACAATGTATGGCCTGGCATCCATACCTATTTGTTTCGGTGTTGCTCCTTTTGTGTTTTCCCTTGTAAGATGTTTTTGAAGGAAACGCTACCTCGTTTTTTCCCTATTGAACTAGTGCCACTTCCTTCACCTCTGTCAGGAATATTGTTATTGACGGTTGCTCCCCCTCTTATCCTCAGATTGAGGATGATTGTTGACAGTGGTGCAATTTTATATTCCCAAAAATATTTTGTGTCTTGTAGCACTCTGCCCCATGTATTAGGTTTTATGTTCTAATGGGGTATCCCAACTGTTGCATTATAATTTTCTACATTTGCTCAACAAAATCTATCTCTTTTACCCAAGTTATTTTCAATTTTCCTTTTGGGGTTTTTACAAAAACTTGGAAACTGTGAGCTCTTACCAGGGTTTTAGATCTTGTTTTCGGCAAATCTAACCCTGAGATTCTACTCTGCATCTTTTGCTCACTTCAAAACAACTTATCCAGTGAATGGGCTTCTAGATCTGACCAGAAAAAGGGTTGATTTGCAATACAAAGGTCTAGATTGAAGAGCCCAAGACTCGATCTGTGCACAATGCCGCAGATCGATGAATATGATGCCCAATATCACCTCAATTGTAGTTGCTCAAATAGATGGAAATCAAGATCTTCATAATAGTACAAATTGGAGTTCTGATATGCAAAGAACTTAAATATTTCTTCATACCTTTGGCGGTGTCGGTGATTTATCATCCTGAGAGCTCCATTGTTGCTCGAGACAACACTCTCACAAAGTATGATCTCAGATGCAGTTGCTGCCACAGAGCAGAATGTTAAAGGCTCGATCCACTTGCATTTCAAAAGCATAGCCAACCCTTTACCACCTGAGGAAACATATTATGCAACAGATCCGGTCAGATTTGAACCTCCATTCTTCTTATAAACCCTGTTTGCAGCAAATAACATGATACCCTTACTCTTGGCCCCACGAAGATGATCAATGTGAGTCGAGCGGATTCAAGCTTCTCGCTTATGGAGTCTTCGGAGATTTGACAGACGCGAGTAAAATTGAGAGCCATTGCCATCACAAGGATCGAAACCAGATCGCTCTCCCTCAGAGATCTCCAGTCGTAGTGTCTTTGTTTCTTGACACCTAGATTTATTAAGTGTTAAGTAGTGAGAAAATCAGATATCTTAAAACTTTGAAAATTTTCTAGATCGGGGATATGAATAGGTTAAAACCATTAATTTTAATATTTTTGGAATATTATATATAATAAATGGGTGATAAGAGGTTATAAAATATTTAATAAAAATTAATTAATTTATTAAATCAACATATTATAATATTATTATCATATATATATATATATATATATATCATAATATATATTTATATATTATATATATATATAATATATATAATATATATATATATAATATATATATATATATTATTTAAATTATTTATTTAGTTTCCTACAAAAGAAATAAAATTAATTTTTTTAGGGTCAAATCTGTGACTTATTTTTTCCCTTAGTCAAACTGGGTGTTAGTTGATAACAGCTAGTTAGCAACTCTCTACATCTATTTATTACATTACCTAGATGTCATTCCTCATCTTGTCGTGAAGATTAACCACACTAGCTCGTTCCAAACGCGTCGACGAGAATATCTCTTATATGATTTTTTCTCAAAGATGTTGTTAAAAACATTATTATTATTAAATCTTCAATTTTATGAATAAATTATTAATATAAATTATTAAATTTAAATTTTAAATAAATTTTTTAAATTCAATTTTTATTAAATATTTTTTAATATAATTATTATTTTAATTATCATAGATGGATATTAATAAACATTATTAAATATTAAATTAATTATGATATATTAAAAAAATTGATTATTAAATCAATATATAACATATTAACTTAAATTGATATGGTAATTTGATTATTAAATTATTTTCTAATAAATCATTTGATATGATATATTTTTCATTGTTTAATAGTGTTTAGATGTAGATATATAACTTAAACTATGTACCAAAATGGAAGTTCAATTCTTATACATGGTACATAGGATGGAACCATATCGAGAGGTTAACAGTATACTAGATTTTAGGTGTTGATGCAAGAGCATCCAGCTAGGGTACCATGACCAGATGTTGGTCTCTGCTAGTTTGGAGAGTCGAGTTAACATCTTGTTTTTCTTACATGTTTAGTTTGTTAGAGTAGGATGTAGGATTTTGTTTTTATCTTAATCTCTGTATTAGTCAAAGGTAGTTTGGTCGGTTAGGGTTATTTACTTGTCTGTTTTTAATTAACAATGGATTAATAATTGTGCTATCATTTTAAGAGGAAAATAAAAATGTGTCTAAAAGGAAAATATTGTCATAAAGACAGAATCGAATAATTAATAATTATGTAACTATAAGGTCTACAACTGAAGGTAATTGCACAGTTTCATTAACTGTAGACAAAAACATATAAATGTAACAAAGGAAGTCATGCATATGGTTCAGCATTTCTTGCATTCAAGTAATAATAATAACAGAGCAGACCATTCAATCCATCTGTGCTTTCTACTTTACTTTCGTTGTGCTTCCTAACTAACAAACATCTGAATAGACAACATAATGTTCGCAAACCATTTCATTTAATTCTTTTTGTTTTCCTGAGAAGAGAGTCCTAACAATGAGACAAAAATGCAAATGCTAGAGCGAGGGTTTGTATTTCTATTGAAGAAAACAACGTTGACTGAATAGGAGGGAACAAAAATAAGTTCCAGGATGGGTAAAGCATCCACAAGCCATATGGTAACTTTTAATTTTGAAATCGACCATCAAACAAATTACCAGAGCAACCACAACATTTTCTGTTCGTGGGAAAACATTACAAGCATAGCCATAAAACAATAATTGAAATTCAAAGGTGTCGAATCTAGACTGAAAAGAACGATGACCTAATCATATAATTAACATTCAGGTAAATCGAACCCAATTCTCTCCTGTAAGTTTTTCTTCGAATTACAGAAACAAATGTTTAATAATATACAGTAGTATTGCAAGACAAAACACGGTGAGACATATAAGCCAATGGACGACAAACCCCAGGTGAGGGTTTTGAAAATTGTTTCTATAAATAGCAAGTTATAGCCAACAATCACCAGACAATGAATGCTTAAAACAACAAGACAACGAGAATGCTACCTACGGCCGAGAGCCACATTTGACAAGCATCGAGGGGAGACAAGCCCTCATACCCAGAGGCCTATTCTAAAAATAAGACAAAGACTGAAGACAATTTGTGTTGGCAGAGCCTACCGGACAAAGACTGAAGTGTTCATTCCCAATGTATCCAACTGCAAACCCCAACACCTGCAGAAAAGCCAATACACAGGTGTTAGCGCAACATTGATAGAGAAAGCGTAACTACAGTGCATGTAAAACAAATAAATAGAACTCACATTCATCATACTTGAGGGATTTGTAGTGAGAATAGAGGGAGAGCATTCCACCCACGAGTTGCAACCAACGGTTGAGACGAAGGAGCAAACACGTTAGAAACTAAGGAATGAAAATGGAAAATTGAATCAAGGAGAGAGGAGGCTACCTGCAGTGAAGCGATGACTGAGGTAAGTCGTTGTTTTGAGCCCTGAATGCATGCCAACCACTGAGTTGGCAAACCAGACAATAACATACCAGACCACCAGCTCGAAAAACGAAGACCTGTTGAGATAATAACAGAAAAGGCACAGAGAACGACTTAGCTAGGTGATGGAAGGAACATTCTCAATTGCCCAACGAACCAAAGCCAAAGACTACCCATACAGGCATAAAGAAACAAGCATGAAAGTCACACTGTCGGACTAGCAAGCATACGAGGAGGTGCACCCAAAAATTGCAGCGCATCTGCATACCCAACTAATAGAACCATACCCGAACGAACCCTCGGCAAGCATAAGGAAAATGACTAAATGAGCGACGGAGGAGGAGTTTTGGCAAAGCAAGGAGCGGGAAATGTTACCCAAGGTGAGTACACAACATTTATTGCAAAATAAATGCCACCTATCACTTTCCAGAAATATGTGAGGGTGTTGGTAATCACACATTGAACCACAATTGTAACATCTTTACAATCATTTAATTATTGATAGTTCAAATAGTGTTGGGTTGGTCCCATCATAGTGGTATCAAAGCATGTGAAATTAGCTAGAGAAATGGAGGTAGGAAGGAGAGTTTTTGGAAGAGGTGTTTGGAGGATAGCAAAGGAAGGACTGAGAGAGGAGATTAGGATTCTTAATGCCCATTTGGAGGCAATGGAAGCACGGAGAAGAAGAGAGCCTAAGGTAGGCGATGACAGTGAAGAGGAAGCTGAAGCGATAAGAGATGGATTGGATGGTGAGACCCTAGAAGTGAGACTTTTGAGATTTGTTTTAGTTGTAAGCAGTAAATCCAAACCAGAACTCCCAACCTATGATGGCAGCGTGTCCATAGAGGTTCTATTGGATTGGATCAGTGAGCTCGATAAGTATTTTAGGTGTGAGGAGGTCAGTGAAGACCACAGTGTTAAGTTCGCTCCGATGAAGTTGAAGGGACATGCAGCCCTGTGGTGGGGCAATGTCCAAACAGAGAGAAGGAGATTGAACAAGTTGTTGATTAAAATGTAGTCAAGGATGGTGGCCAAGTTGAAGGGCAGATTTCTACCGAAAGACTATAAGATTGCACTACACCATCAGGTGAAAAATCTGAAATAGAAAGGAATGATGGTGAAGGAGTACACTAAGGAGTTCTATTGAGTGAGCCTAAGAGCTGGATATACAGAGGATACCATAGAAAAGACAGCCAGGTACGTAAATGGTTTAAGACTAGAAATTTTATATGAAATTAGTATTCTATCTCCAAAGAACATTGAAGAAGCGTATCATAGTGCGATGAAAGCTGAAGAGAAAATTACTAGAAGGCAAAATGCCCAGAGAGGATGAGGAGCCAGTAGAGGAAAAGGCCAGTCCTATGGCAGAGGGCAGATTGCTAGTAGCAATGAGGAAGGAAGCAGTTCTAGAGCTTTCGTATCAGCAGAAAAAGGCGATAGTGTGAGAGATGGTAGGTCATACCAGCGAGGTAGGGGAAATGGCCTAGGTAGAGGAGTTGGTTATCAATGTTACAGGTGTCGTAAGTGGGGACACAGATCATTTTAGTGTCCAGAGGCAGATCAGGCTGGACAGAAGGGTGTGTATGTCACACAACCAGAGGAAGCAGAGGCACCTCCCCAAGAAGCAGAGAATGCTCCAGAAACAGGGGAAGCCCTGGCACTGAACAAGGTGTTGTTAAAACCAGCGAAGGAAGCCATCGAATAGACACAATGGAAGGCCTTTTTTCGAACAGTTTATAAGTCACATGGTAGGTGTTATAAGCTAATTATTGAGAGCAGTAGTACAAATAACTTGGTGTCCACAAAGATGGTGGAAAAGTTGGAATTGAGGCGATTGAAACATCCGACCCCTTATAAAGTTTCATGGATGTAAAAATGCCATCAGGTGCTATTGTATATAGAGGCATTAGATTTACCCCTAGAAATTTAGCAGATGTTGCAAGAATTTACAGACATAGTGGTGGACGACTTGCCAGATAAATTGCCCCCCAAAAGAAGCATAAGTCATCATATTGACTTCATACCCAGAGCTAGTTTGTTGAATAAGGTAGCATACTGAATGAGCCCCAAGGACAATGAAGAGATTAGGAAGCATGTGCAAAAACTGCTAGACAAAGGATTGATAAGGGAGAGTTTGAGGCCTTGTGTAGTTCCAAGTGTTCTCGCTCCCAAGAAAGGAGGAGAGTGGCGGATGTGCACAGATTCGAGAGCCATTAAGAGAATCACCATTCTTTATAGGTTTCCACTGCCACGGATGGATGATATGATGGATTTTTTAAGCAGGGTAGCGTATTTTTCTAAGATATTCATGAAGAGCAGGCACCATCAGATCTGGATACGAGAGGGGCACAAGTGGAAGACAACCTTTAAGACGAATGAGGGACTGTATGAATGGCTGGTCATGCGATTTGGACTGAGCAATGCACCTAGTACATTTATGCGGTTAATGAATGAGATGCTAAAGGAGTACATTGCAAAGTTTGTGATAGTGTACCTGGACGACATACTAATTTTCAGCAAGACAAGGGAGGAGCACCTTCGACATCTTCGGAAAGTGTTGGAAAAATTACAACAAAACAAATTGTTGATAAATCTGAAAAAAAAATGTACTTTTCTGCAAAAGGAATTGATTTATTTGGGATTTGTAATAGTAGAAAATGAGCTGAAGATGGATCATGAGAATATTGCGGCGATAGTTAATTGGCCATCTCCGAAAAGTTTATTTGAGGTACATAGCTTTCATGGAATAACGAGTTTTTACCGCAAATTCATAAGAAATTTTAGCGAAATTTGTGCACCTAGGTTAGACACCATTAAAAAGGTTAGTCATCCTTTTCAATGGACGGATGAAATGGATAAATGTTTTCAACTATTAAAGAAAAAGATCACAAAGAGGTCGATCCTGAGATTTCCAAACTTCAAGAAGCTTTTTTAGGTTCACTGTGATGCTAGCGGTATGACTATTGGAGCTATACTTAACGAGGAGGATAAGCCTATTGAATTTTTCAACGAGAAGCTAAATGAAAGTAGATAGAAATATTTGTCTTATGACAAGGAGTTCTATGCTGTTATACAACCATTAAAACACTCGAGGCATTATTTTCTTGGAAACACATTTGTGTTGTTTTCAGATAATTCTTTGCTACAGTATGTAATGCAACAGCACAAGCTAAATCAAAAACATGCCAAATGGGTGGAATATTTGCAGAGTTTTACCTTCGTGTTGAAACACATCAGCGAGCAGGCCAACAAGGTGGTAGATGCTATGAGTAGGAGAACTTTACTTCTACAGGAGAGTACTCTGCACGTTTTGGGTTTTGAGCACTTGAAGGATTTATATCAGGCATACAAAGATTTTAGAGAAGCCTATGAGGCATGTGAGAATCCCTTGCGGAGAGATAAAAGTCCATGGTTGGACTAAAACTTGTAAGAGAAACTGTTGTTTAGAGGAGGACAACTATGCGTTCCTGACTGCTCGATGAGGGAGAACATTATTCGGGAGAAGCACTGTGGAGGTCTAGCCGGACATTTCAGCATGGACAGGACACTCGAGTAGCTCAGTCATTTCTACTTTTGGCCAAAGATGCGAAGGGATGTACAGTAATTTGTGACTAGATGTAAAGTGTGCTAGTTAGTGAAGGGTCACAGTCAAAACACAGGACTGTACACACTGTTACCTGTTCTAGGCAGGCTGTGGGACTCAGTCAACTTAGACTTCGTCTTGGGTCTACCTAAGACACAGTGAGGTTGTGACTCAGTGATGGTAGTAGTGGATATATTCTTGAAGATGGTGCATTTTATACCTTGCAAAAAAACCAGTGATGTCACTCACGTGACCCACTTGTTCTTCACGAAGATTGTCAAGCTACATGGGTTAACTAAGTCTATTCTTGCAGACAGGGATGTCAATTTTACAAGGCAATTTTGGCACACCCTATGGAAGAAAATGGATACACAGCTGAGTTATAGCTCTGCTTATCACCCACAAACCGAAGGACTAACATAGGTGGTAAATAAGAGTCTCGGAAGCCTACTACGAAGCTTGATTAGTGAGAATTCGTGAATGTGGGATCGAGTGCTTGCACAGGAAGAGTTCACTTCTAACGACTCGCCTAATCACAGCACAGGCTATAGTCCATTTCAGATCCTGTACGGCATGCATCCTCACGGAGAGACATATAAGCCAATGGATGACCAACCCTAAGTGAGGGTTTTGAAAACTGTTTCTATACATAGCAAGTTACAGCCAACAATCACCAGATAGTGAAAGCCTAAGACAACAAGATGGCCAGAATGCTACATACAGTCGAGAGCCACATTTGACAAGCATCGAGGGGAGACAAGCCCTCATACCGAGAGGCCTATTCTAAAAACAAGACAAAGACTGAACACAAATTGTGTTGGCAGAGCCTACCGGATAAAGACCGAAGTGTTCATTCCCAATACATCCAACCACAAACCCCAACACCTACAGAGAAGTCAATACACAGGTGTTAGCGCAACATTGATAGAGAAAACGTAACTATAGTGCATGCAAAACAAATAAGAAAAATTCACATTCATCATAACTAAGTGATTTGTAGTGAGAACAGAGGGAGAGGCTTCCACCCACGAGTTCCAACCAATGGCTGAGACGAAGGAGCAAACACGTTAGAAACTGAGGAATGAAAATGGCAAATTGAATCAAGGAGAGAGGAGGCTACTTGCATTGAAACCGAGGACTGAAGAACGATGTTGTTTCGAGCCTTGAATGCATGCCAACCACTGAGTTTGCAAACCAAACAATAACATACAAGACCACGAGCTCGAAAAACAAAGACCTATTGAGATAATAACAGAAAAGGCATAGAGAACCACTTACCTAGGCGACGACATGAACATTGTCAATTGCCCAACGAACGAAGGCCATGGACTACCCATACTGGCATAAAGAAACAAGCACGGAAGTCACAGTGTCAAATGAGCAAGCATACCAGGAGGTGCGCCCAGAAATTGCAGTGCAGCTACATACCCAACTAAATGAGCAAAAAGGAGGAGTTTTGGCAAAGCAACGAGCGAGAAACACGACCCAAGGCAAGTATACAACATTGATTGCGAAATAGATGAAACCTATCACTTTCTAGAAATATCTGAGGGCATTGGTAATCACACATTGAACCACAATTGTAACACCTTTACAATCATTTACTTATTTATAGTCCGAACAGTGTTGGTTTGGTCCCATTAGGGGTCGATATAAAGAGTTAGCATAAGTGTGTAATTCACATCATTGATTTATCATTAATGCTACCAAGAATTATCGACATCACGATTATTGTAAACGCCCTATGATTATTGGGCATTAGGGTTTTAGTTTCTAAGTTTAGGTTTTAACAATATGTTTTAATGTTAGGTTTTAGGTTTTTCATCTAGAGGTGTTAGCTTTCAATATTAGCTTTTAGGTTTTACATTTTAATGTTGGGTTTAATAGTATTAAAATTTATATTATTAAATGTTCTGAAATCTTGATAGTAACCGACCAAGGATGACCTTAGTTGACTAAGGTTGACAATGTTTCAATTTGGTCAAACATGCTTGACTATAATTGAATATGGTCGACCATGGTTTATACTATGGTTAAACATGTGTAACATTTTTAAAACATCCTTGACTATTTTTTACTATGGTTAATTATTCTTTGGCTATGATTGACCATGGTTGACAATGGTCTTCCATGCTCACCATTTTTAAACATCATGGACTATGCATGACTATGTTTAACAATTGTTTGACTATGGTTGACTATAGTTTCCCATGTTCACCATGTTTAAGCATCACTAACTATGTTTTGACTTTTAATGACCATGGTTTTACTTTCACTAACCATCATTTCACCATGGCTTTCTCATGTTCAACCATAGTTGAATATGATTGATTATAGATGATCGTGTATTGAATGTGGTTTGAATATGATTTCCCAACTCTTGATTATGGTTTGTTTATGAATGCCTATGTTTAACAATTGTTTAACTATCATTGAATCAAGGAGAGAGGAGGCTACTTGCATTGTAACCGAGGACTGAAGAACGATGTTGTTTCGAGCCTTGAATGCATACCAACCACTAAATTTGCAAACCAAACAATAACATATTGATAGCCAGCTAAACCCGCCAAACCCAGAATCACAATTTCCAGATGCAGATAGAATGCATCTCAGTATATTCCAAACCAAATCTCAATACCACGCATTGCTGTACTCAACATCTGCCCTTTAAACTAATCGAGATTGACATCCATAATCACTACCAGCTCATAAGGGATTATTAATCTTCATTATTTATTCAACATACAGCTACTCTGTTCAAAAGTCGATTTTTGATTTATTTAAAAATAAATACCATGTAAGCTGAACCCATACCTGGCCTTTTCTTACCTCTGTGCTTCTGGTCTGTGCTTCTGGTCGAATAATCAATTAGAATGTAATTAGGTTCAATTTCAACAGATAGGGTTCCACTATTGTGGCACGTCTAAGATTTCATTCGATTTTAAGAATCGAAAAAGCTTAAGACATAAGCTTTGCGCCTAATTCCAATACCACTCAGCCCTAAGACAGAATTCAACTCATTCTTCATACACTTTTGGATTGAAACTTTGATACAATCTCTATACTCCGATGTGTTTGCAATCGGCGATCACACTGGCTATAATACATATTGCCTAACAACCGATCTGTTGCAATATTCCACAACTCCCATGCGCACCGACCTGATAACAATCACTGGTTTAAAACAACTCAACTCTGACATACACTGATATATATCAGTTGGCGACCCAATCTATGTGATTTAATATCACCACCAGCTATTTGCAGTTTCAATAACTCCACTCCTAAGTTATCGGGATATCGAAGATCGCTAGGTTCCAGTGCTCACAACTCTCCTTCGTTCTTGGATTAATTATACAGTAATTATTCCATTCACCGCTTCAGGAGATCAGCCACGGCTTTTGAAACAAGGCTTTGACTCTTCCCTTTGCAAGCGAGCCACTTCTCAGTGTCATGCGAGGATTGTTCACTACAGTTGCCGTTGTTTAATCTCACCACAAATTGTTCAGAAAAGAACTCAATTTGCCACCCAATCTGCGCAACAATACTTTTCAAACGATGATCCCTTTGGATAACAGATTCGTAATTCAAGCATACCAGTCAGCAAATATGGTTTGAATAAATAATTCTGCTCTTTTGCACAGAATTACCTTATGCCACCACGCTTCCACTGCGCTATTCGCAAACTGCTCAACGTACCAGTGATGCAACAGGTGCTCTGTTGTGGAACAACTCCATTGCTATACTCACGAGCTAAGCTAAGGTTGAACACAATCTGGGCGATGCTTTCAATATATGGTTAAACACTAGCAATGAAGCTTTCCACGTGAACAATTTTTATATCAACAGTCTGGAGAGTCATCGGTGATTACCACAATCTCAGGCCTTGCAAAACTAGAAACGCTCCAGACTCGCCATATATTTCGTTTTGGAAGATGTCTGGACCTCCTCAAAGTTGCAAACATATGCCCACGCAACTCGACAGATCACAAGTTTACAATTCGAGCTCTCATAGCATGACCCGATCATTGGGCAAAGCCAGTAAGCTTCTCTAGCATGTTTATGAGCATGGTCCCATGCTTCGGGCCACGCTCTTTCAGAATACGGGCTTTGTCACGCTACGGCTCTTTCAAAATACGGAATTTGTCAACCAACAGTGCCAACGAACTGTCGACACAATCAGTGCAATTTGTCACAGTTATATATATATATATATATATATAATATTATATATATATATATATATTATATTATATATAATATATATATATATTATATATATATTTATCAGTCCGGTTGTAACCAGATCGCAGGCTCAACATGACATCTGCAGCCCGCTTTCAATACGATGAACATGTGCACATATGTTCAGGCCTCTTCTTGTCCGCCCTGAAGGTAATTCCTGTGCGAGCCAGCGCTTATACACAGTTTCCAGTTCATGGTTAATGAATCCTCGGAATTTCAATTCCGCCCCACTAATACAGTTCTGCTTTAAATAAACACAGAAAACCACGATTCTGCTTGACCAAGATTAGACACAAGTTTTACCAAGATTAGACACAAGTTTTATGGCATATACATTTCATCAATTCGCCCATACACACAAAGCGCCAACTGGGATTAACACACAGTCAATTCCTTGGTACATTAACAATACAAAACCAGTTTTATACATATGAAAACTTAGCCAGATATGCCAGGTCATATCAATAACGCCGAGCGCCTCAATTTATTCTTCAGCACACTCCAGTTCATTCGGCGTGGGAACCAATATCCGCTGTTCAACCAACCAGAGGATTGTCATCTGAATTACCGAACTCAAATTAGAATGTACAGTTAATAATTAAGCAAAGAATTAAAAAGACCATCAACGCCTTCCCGTCCACAGTTAAATCAACCACTCATATTTACATAAATCAAGCACATACATTCCCGGATGCGGGTGTTAGCTAGGCTTTTATGGGTGAGGACGGTCGAATTAACAGCCAAGTGGCCGCCGCCTCGTGACATCTGGACCGAAGGCTCTCGAAGCCGTCCGGCCAGCGTTAATTACCGTCCCTCCAACGCTGCTACAGGCTTAATTGACTGGGGTTCTGGATCGATGTGCCGAGAGGTTCGTTGTGCCGATGGGAGAAGCTCTGGTTCTGAGCAACCAGGCTTCATCCTGAGCGTATTAGTTGATTTCTGGTGCGGCCTGGTGGTTTTGAGGGGCAAAAGGAGTCAGAACGCCCATAGTGCAGCCTTCCTGAATGCTTTGGCTCCCAGAATTGTTCGCAAGGTCTGTCGGAATTGCTCCACCTGGTTAACTGGTCGGGCCTGGCTTGTTTTCTATCTGGGCACCATTTTCTTGCCGGCCCGAGCTCGGTCTTGGAAGAATAGTTGTGTTGGCTCTCCTGCGCGGCTTCCCCAGTGCAGCATTGACAACGTCGAGAGGGCAACATGCCGAGAGAACGACAGAGGGGCGCCTGCAGGAGGGGGGGTTCGAGAGCTAGGTCTGTGGCCGCTGGACCTCAATCCTCTGACTCCTCAGAAGGCACTCGCCCGCCACAGCAACGAGGAAGAGGGCGCGGCAGAGGGCGGTCCATGGCTTGTCCGTTCGGGGGTCATTCTGCCACTCGTTTCAGGCACTCCTGCATCATGGATAACGCAGTGTACTTCGTCTCGGTGCGCATTGAAAAATGCGAGCACCATGACAGGCCGGGCGACCCAGCAGCTATACTTCCACCTTCGTCTACCAGGGAGCAGCAATCTCAGCCTGTGGAGGCCGAGAGTGAAATGGCGCGACACGCTGCTGGACCAAGTGATGGAGGCTCAGCACTTCAGCATTCAGACTCCAGCACTTCTGAATTCTCAGGCTGCCCGGTGGTGGAGGAACCTGATGGCCACTTCATCCCGCCATCAGTGGAGGCGACACCCAGCCCTTACACCTGAGCATGCCGCGTGGACGTCCAGAGGTCTGACAGCGTGTCATTGGTATGTGTCAGTTTTGGTACACGTCAGTTATGTGTCCGAGTCAGTTATGTGTCTTTCTGTCATGGCTCCTAGCCTGTAAATCTGTAATGGTCATGTTAAATAGCGTTTATGATCAACCAGCGTCTGTATTTCAGTTAAATTTGCATAAGAACAAAGTCTGTAAATCTTCCTCTGCGATAGCAGAGCGAGGATGGGTCAACTTTAGATGTTTTGAACACTATTGTAGCGATGGTCTGAGGTCCACGGAGAGCTCACTGAGCACAGGCTCAGACTCAATGTCTTCTTGTCCAGATTGCCGACCCACGGTGGCAAATGTAACTCAAATGTAATGCCAGCACTGTAACCTTTTTGTACCATAATAGAATTAGTTATATTTACAAAAAAAAAAAATCAAGCACATACATATATGGCCAGATATATAAATCAATGGCCCTATTACAAACTGTCGAAGGTTCCCAAGGAGAAACCTTCCTCTTTCTCACACTCACTCCTGACGCCTCTTCTGTTGGAATTTAATTCCAACTGCAAACAATTAATACAGAACCGAAATCTGATCTTCAGCAGCCATTTCAGATTGTTCGGTGCTGCAAAAATCCACTGATATTTTGAAGAATTAATTCCCCTGCAAACAGTCGTCTCATTTTTTGCTGAAAAGGCATCACCGCCTTGCATCACCGCCTTTTGCAATAAATACGCAGATAGAGATCAGCAGATATTTTGTTTAATTTATTGTTTAATTCAGATCTTTATTTCTCCTATAAATGTAACGCACAGCAGTTCTGATTTTTAAGCAAGCAAGCAAGAAGAAGAATCAGACAGTGCAAAAGATTTCTGAACAGCAGTTCTGTTTTCTGTCTGAGTTTTAGAACAGCAGTTCTGTTTTTGAGTGAAGGTTAGAAGAACAGTTTGTGTCTCTTCTGTAAATGCACAGCAAGTGCTGAACCTGCGATTTTCTGAGTTAGAAAATCGATTTCTGGAACTGGAGTGTTCCTCTTTTGTAACAGCTAAGTTTCTGTATCAGTTTTGTTTACAGTTTATAAATTCAATCTTACTGTTTTACTGATGTTCAAATTGCTGTTACTCCAAGTGTTAAACCACTTTGATTTTACTCTGTAAATCTCTGAGTAATTTTGACGCCCATAAAGTGACTTGCGTCAAAATTCGTGTTGCCGAAACACCGTAAGTCAAAAATAGTTTTGCATCAAAAATCGCGTTGCTGCAACACGACAATCAGCAACTGACGAAAATTTTATGTTGCTGCAACACGACGAGCAGCGTTGCTGCAACACGAGTTACAGCAACACAGTTTTCTGTTTTTCTGTTTTTTGTGCTGAAACAGAGCAGTTTTAAATTGTGTGTTTGTTTAGGAATTTAGCAGAAAATTCCATCATATCAGAGAGTTGACCTGGGATGTTTTGTGTTAAGGAATTCACCATTAAAATTCCAACATGGTATCAGAGCTAGTCTAGGCACTCAGTGAGTCAAAAACAGAGTTTGTTTTTCACTGTAGGAGCTGTAAGAAGTTCAGTGAGCAGATTTTTCAGCAGAGAAAGTTTTTTGCTTGTTTTTAAATTTTACAGTCAGCATCTTTTTCTTTTAAGATGGCAGATGCTGGAACAGGTTTGACAAATTCACAACTGCCACAGTTTAATGGGAAAAATCACAGTGATTGGTCCATAAAAATGAAAGCATTGTTTGCTTCTCAAGGAATATGGGAGCTGGTAGAAACTGGTTATGCTGAACCTGCAGATGCAACAACGTTGGCTGCTTTGACAGCAGCAGAAAGAGACCAGCTGAAGAGTGACAAGAAGAAGGATGCCAAAGCCCTCTTTTTACTCTTCCAATCAGTACATGAAAGTATCTTTCCACGGATTGCAGCAGCAACAAAGTCCAAAGAAGCATGGGATACTCTCAAGACTGCCTATCAAGGCATGGAGAAGGTGAAGACTGCAAAGTTGCAGATGTTGAGGAGAGACTTTGAAACACTCAGCATGAAGGAATCTGATACAATAGATTCATTCTTCACTCAGGTTATTGGGCTGATAATCCAGATTAGATCTCATGGTGAAATCCTTGAAGAAAGAAGGATCGTAGAGAAGATCTTGAGAAGTTTACCCTCAAGATTTGAAGCTGTTGTGGTAGCAATAGAAGAAACTAAAGATCTCTCACAGTTCACGGTAGATGAACTGAGTGCTTCTCTTATGTCTCATGAACACAGACTGAGCAGAGGAACAGATTCCTCTCTTGAGCAAGCATTCAAGACTCAGATGTCTTTTAGCCAAAGAAAAGGCTGAGGCAGAGCAAATAACAAAGGTCGTGGAAGAAGCCAAAACAGAGGCAGATATTATCCTGCAAGCACAAGCGGAAGGAACTGCAATCAGAACCAAGATGAAGGTTCAAGCAAACAGCAAGCTCATGGACAAAGGTATGACAAATCCCAAGTCCAATGTCATTATTGTAAGAAATATGGGCACTATACCAATGAATGTAGGAAAAAACAAAACGACATGAATAGTAGGTAGAATGTTAATTTTGCAAATGAAGAAAATAAGAATCCAAAGAATGTGTTGTTAACATGTAACATTGCACAAGACAAACAAGAAGATTTTTGGTTCTTAGACTCAGGTATAGTAATCACATGATTGGAAATATTGCAATGTTTGCCAATCTGGATGAAGATGTGAAATCTGAGGTAACAACAGGCACTGATAGTAAGATATATGTCAAGGGTAAGGGCAGAGTCAGTATCCGAGCAAGAAATGGAGAACAGATGATTGTGCCAGAGCTATACTATGTACCTGGGCTGAAATGTAATCTTTTGAGCATTGGGCAGCTCATTGACAAAGGTTACAACGTGTTCTTCAAAGATGATATGTGTACAATCAAAGATATACCTCCAAGTAAGAATATCATTGCACAGGTGCAGATGACCAGCAATAGAATGTTTCCTCTCAAACTTAGGGCAGATTTGAAAGAAGGAAGAACTATTGCAGCTGTAACACAATAAGTCTTTCAGGAACAAGTGAAAGATGAGAATTGGTTGTGGCACTTGAGATTTGGACATCTCAATTTTGGAGGCTTGAATCTGTTGCACAAAAAAGGAATGGTAAAGGGATTGTCGTTGATCGAGAAACCGGACAGCCTTTGTGAAGGCTGCATCTTAGGCAAGCAACATAAAGAAAGCTTTCCAGCACGAAAGAGTATAAGGGCAAAAGCACCCTTGGAAATTGTTCACTCTGATGTGTGTGGACCGATGCAAGTACCATCACTTGGCAGAAATAGATATGTTTTAACTTTCATTGATGATTACACCAGAAAGACATGGGTGTATATGCTGAAAGAGAAGAGTGAAGTGTTTGAGAAATTCTTCCACTTCAAAACTCTTGTTGAGAAACAGTGTGGGCATTACATCAAAGTGCTCAGAACAGATAGAGGAGGAGAATATATCTCCAAAGACTTTCGGCATTTTTGCAGAGAGAATGGCATACAAAAGTAGTTTACCGCAAGGTATACACCTCAGAAAAACAGTGTTGCCGAAAGAAAGAATAGGACCATTCTTGACATGGTTAGAAGTATGCCGAAGGCAAAACACTTGCCTCATGAGTATTGGGCAAAAGCTGTCACTTGCGCAGTTTACATCTTGAATAGATGCCCAACTAAAGTTGTTATGAACAGAATACCAGAAGAAGCATGGAGTGGTCAAAAGCAAACTGTCACTCACATGAGAGTATTCGGTTTTGTAGCCTATGCACATGTACCAGATCAGCTAAGAAGAAAGCTTGATAGTAAGGGGGAGAAGTGTGTGTTTTTGGCTATTGTGATGAGTCAAAAGCATACAAACTCTATAATCCATCCACTAAGAAATTGATTGTAAGCAGGGATGTGATGTGCAGTTCATTGAAGATGAAGCTTGGGATGGAAGCTTAGAGAAGACAGTGAATGTGAAGACAATTGTGTCTCATGAAGAAGAAGAGGAAGGGACAGCAGAAAATAATCCTTCCTTGGTGGCTCCTCCTCCACCACAGCAAGTACAACAAACCACACCACAAGCTGGAATTCGAACAGAATTGAGAAGTCAAGGAAGTGCTTCTCCAAGCACACCACAGGGATCAGAAACACCCTCAAGTTCGGATGGAACTCCAAGCACACCAAGAAGACTAAGATTCAGAAATCTGAATGAGATTTATGAACAAGGAGAGGTAAGTAACAATATCGGTCTGAATTCATTATTCGCTTTGTATTGTCATGTTGATGACCCAGTTCATTTTGAAGATGCTGTAAATGAAGATAAATGGATTGAAGCAATGAATGAAAAAATTGGTGCAATTGAAAAGAGTAAAACATGGGAGTTAGTGGACCTCCCTAAAGGCAAAGATGCCATTGGAGTTAAGTGGGTCTATAAGACCAAAAGCAATGATGAAGGCAAGATTGACAGGTACAAAGAAAAACTTGTTGTGAAAGGCTACAAGCAGCAATAAGGCAGAGACTATGATGAAACCTTTGCACCAGTAGCAAGGATGGAAACAGTCAGAATAGTGTTGTCTATTGCAGCACAACACAAATGGAAGATTTATCAGATGGATGTTAAATCTGCATTCCTGAATGGAGTGTTGAAAAAAGAGGTTTATGTTGAACAACCTCCTGGTTATGAAGTTGCTGGCCAAGAGCATAAAGTTTGTAAAATGAAGAAGGCTCTTTATGGGCTGAAGCAAGCTCCAAGAGCATGGTACAATAGAATAAATGCTTATCTGATTGAGAATGGGTTTGATAAGTGTGATGGTGAACCCACACTCTACATAAAGGAGAATGACGGCAAGATTATTATTGTTGTTTTATATGTAGATGATTTGATTTTTACCAGCAATGATGCTTTTCTCATTGTTGATTTCAAAAAACTCATGAAAAGTGAATTTGAAATGACTGACTTGGGATTTTTAAGATATTTTCTTGGAATTGAAGTAGACCAAATTGAAAATTGTGTTTTTATTTCTCAAGATAAATATGTAGAAGCATTGTTGAAGAGATTTAACATGCAGAACAGCAAGGCAACTGTGACTCCAACTGTAATGGGGTTGAAATTGACCAAAGAAGACAGCAACAAGGATTTTAATCCAAAATTGTACAAGAGTATAGTTGACAACCTTATGTACTTGACTGCAACTAGGCCAGACATTATGCACGTTGTGAGCTTAATCTCCAGATTTATGGAAAGACCGAAGGAGACTCATTGGCAGGCATCCAAGAGGATTCTAAGGTATGTGAATTGAACGAAGGGGTTTGGTATTTTATACTCCTCTTCTGAAAGTTTCATGTTGACAAGTTACACGGACAGTGATTGGGCTGGAGTGTTGATGATAGGAAAATCACATTAGGATATGTGTTTCATATGAGATCGGGAGCCATCTCATGGGCTTCCAAGAAGCAACCAGTTGTGTCTTTGTCAACAGCAGAGGCAGAGTATGTGGCAGCAACAACAGCAGCATGCCAAGCAGTGTGGCTGAGAAGAGTTCTCAGAGATTTGTGTCATGAACAAGAAAATGGCACAACCATTTACTGTGACAATAGCTCAGCAATAGCATTGTCTAAAAACACTGTTTTTCATAAAAGAACAAAGTACATAGATACTAAATTTCACTTCATACGTGAATTGGTTAACAATGGTGAGATTGTTTTGCAGCGCTGCAGAACAGAGGATCAACTAGCTGACATCTTGACAAAACCATTGCCAAAGAAAAGTTTTGATCATTTCAGAAAACGCATGGGTATGCAGCAGTTGAAATTAAGGGGGAGTGTTGGAATTTAATTCCAACTGCAACACAATAACTGATGATCCAGAATCTGATTTCCGAAGATATTTCAGGTTATTCGATGCCGCAAAGTCGCTCCAGATATTTTGCACATTGATGAGCATTAAATGCGCAGAATTTAATTCCCCTGCAACCGCCGACTTGTTTACATTGAGAAAGGCATCATCGCTTGCTGTAATTAATACGCAGATAAGCGTTAGTAGATATTTTGATTATTTTATCAATTAAACTCATATATGTTTTTTCCCTATAAATGTAATGAACAACAATTCTGTTTTTTAAGAGAATGAACAACAATTATGTCTTAAGGTTAGAAGACTGAATAGAGAGTCTCTTCTGTAAACGCACAGCAGTGCTGAACCTGCAATTTTCTGAGATAAAGAAAATTGGTTTCTGGAACTGAAGTGTTCCTTTTTGTAATCCCTCTTTCAAGAGGAAGACGAATTTGTATCATCTTGTTTATTGTTTATGAATATAAGTTTACTGTTTACAAGTTTACTGTTGCTGTTACACCAACCGTCAAAATCACGTTGCTATTACACGGTAAGTCTAAAAGTGACTTGACGTCAATTGTTTTACATTGCTGTTACACCAAACATCAATCGTCTTACGTTGTAAGTCAAAAAGTGACTTGACGTCAAAAATCACATTGCTGCAACACCAAGATCAGCGTTGCTGCAACACCAAACTGTGTTGCTGCAACACCGTTAAGCAATTTTCTGTGTTAACAAAACAGAGTGTTGTTCAGCATTGCTGCAACACCAAATCCTATTGCTGCAACACTATTTTCAGAAAACAATTTTTCTAGTTTTATGTGCAGAAACAGAGTAAAAAAAGAGCATTTTTTGGTTTTATGGAATTTAATAGAAAATTCCAATAAGCTTTTGGTAAAATGAAAAAAAAAAATCATCAGATTTACCATTTCATTCAGGGAACAGGCCATCCCTAAGGAATGTTTCCGTATCATTCCATTCACCCACAAGGGAATTCTGGTTCAGCTTGATTCTGGGATGTTGGAGTCAAAGAAACCATCCAAGCCTGTTAGTTCCAGGCTAACCTACACACAAATGTTGGGATAACTCAGTGCGGAAATATAGATGTAAAGAACAATTCGAAGTAACTGCAAAAATTTAAAAACGTTAAACCCATTACCTGTCTGGAGGGATGGAGTTCCCTATCCGTCGGCGCCAAAGGAATTCTGAGGGCATAACAGTCTAATTACTTGCGGATAGAAGCATGAAAACAAGTATTAGTTAATCGAATAAATTTAAAACAAGAAATGAACCTGGTGAAGAGAGTATGGAACACTCTCCCTTATACCTTGCTATGGCGAATCTGGCTAGCAAGAAATCAGAAAATATTCCAAGGCAAGAGCTCAGCTACAAGAATAATCTATAACAAGACAAAACATCTCGCCCTGGAAACTATTTCAATCAAAACTTCAGGAAAGATAGATGCAAGATAAGTGTGGACAAGATGTCGAGTTTTTTTCCTGATCTTTGGTGAGGGGCGATCACGTGAAGCAAACTAGGGTTTGCTGCAACCTACAAAATCCGCGGGCTTGTCAGCGGGTTGGGCGTCTGCTTCACAAGGAAGGGCGGTGGGTGGGGTCGGTATGGAGTCAGAGAACAGGGGGGGAGAGATCCCCTCCTTCAAAGCAGCAGTAACGGGGGAAAACAGGAAGGAGAAACAGAGTGCAGTGGGACAATCAACTGAAGGAGAAACTTCCGAAGCGAGAATGCAAAGGAGATTAGGATTCCAAAGCAAGTGCCTTCCAAGGACCTCGAGCAGACCCAGGTTTGTAATACCTCCTAATAAACTAGAAAATTACAGAAGTCATATGCGTGACTGTGCATTGATATGTAAGTTTATAGGATACTGGCCTACTGAAAAGGATCTCATGAGATGGATCTATCAGAGGTGGAAACCAAAAGGACATGTGGATGTCAAGTTAGGAGCAAAGGGGTTCTTCACTGTAATATTCTCCAACCTAGAAGATAGAAGAAGAGTCTTCGAGGAAGGACCTTATTTCATGAACAACGCTGGCCTGTTCATGAGAGAATTGGTTGACTGTTACAACCCAGATAAGGAAAGAATGTTAGCTACTCTGATCTGGATCAGACTTTTTGGTTTGCCATCTGAATTCTGGGAACCAGATATCTTGAAAGGCATTGGAAATACTATAGGTTCCTTTGTGAAAGTTGCGGAAACAACAAAGAGAGGGAAGTTCAACTCTTATGCCAGAATCTGTGCTTATATGAATATCACAGAACCTCTCCCAGACACGATTGAACTGGAATATCATGATGAAATATGGCATCAACCAATAGACTATGAACATATACCATTCCGCTGCCGTAGATGCCATGAGTATGGTCATCTGTTTAAAGAATGCCCCATTACGATAGCTGAGAAGGAAAGGGAAGCAGAAAGTAACAACAACAATAATACAAAGAGAACAGAGGAAGAAAGAACGGCTTTCAAAGAACTTCCGAGAAGAAGAGGTAAAGGAAATAAACAGATGCAAAAGGGTAACTCGAAAGAAGCCAAGAAAACAGAATCTCAGAACATGTTCAAAGCCTTACAGGACGAGGAGCTGGAGGGAGGGGAGAGTGCAGAAGAAGAAATGGAAGGAATAGAGATCATAACGGAAAAACAGAACAAGGAGACAGAGAGCAGGGACAACGACCAGAGGGATGTGATCACAAATGCCACCCAAGAGGACCAAGGAAACATGGAAATAGATCCAAAGAAGACAAAAGGAGAAGAGGAAGAACAAGTCATGGCGAGACTTCTTCAGGAATGGAAAAGGCTTGATGAAAGATTCATCCCTGAAGAACAAAAACAAACATACAAAGAAGCATTTCAAAGTTACAAAGCAAAGAAAAGACTACCGGAAGAGAAGGAAAATCAACAACCGGAGAACCAGGAGACACAGAGCATAGGAGCGAGCAACACTGGCAAGGGAGGTAAAAAAAGAGGGAGAAAAACCTTGGGGAAAATGATTCAAGAAGTGGGCGAAACGCTTGTCAACTCTGGAAGAGTGATTCCTCTATCTGAGGTCTTTCAATCACCCCCAAAATTGTTACGATGATTATTACAACCTGGAATATACGAGGCCTCAATAGTAGAGGTAAACAAAGGTATTTGAATGAACGACTGAAAAAGGAGAAACCTAGTGTAATGATAATTCAGGAAACAAAAATAAGTACAGAGAAAATGAGAGAAATTCTGAACAAAAACAGGAGCAACTACGAAATGATGGGACTAGATGCTACTGGAAGCGCTGGTGGATTAGTTTTTATCTGGAACCCAGATGAAATTCAATTCAGTAACTAGATGAGTTTCCCAAGAATATTATCTGGGACAGCAAGTGTAGTTGGCACCAAGGAAGAGGTTATTATAATAGGAGTGTATGGTCCGCATATACAAAATGAAAAGGAAAACTTCTTGCAAAACCTAAAAACCTTGCGCTGCATCATCCCGGGAAAACAATGGATAGTTGGAGGAGATTTTAATCTGATAAAAGGACTCGATGAAAAAAGAGGAGGAAACAGAAGACCAGATAAGGTCATGGAACAATTTGGAGACCTCATAAGAGATCATCACCTGATTGATATTCAAACCATCAATGGCAATCACACTTGGAACAACCGGAGAGGAGGTGGGAACCAAATTGCCTCTCGTCTGGATAGATTTTTAATATCAGAACAAATAATGCTAAAGGATGTTTTTATAGAGGCTACCATTCTCCCGGTAGCAGGATCGGATCATTGGCCAGTTAAACTAGAAATAGACTTAAAACAAAGACCCCCAAATAAGCCCTTCAGGTTCGAAGCCTTCTGGTTGAGAAACGAAGGATTAATGGAAAAGCTTGAAGAATGGTGGCGAGCGAGCGAGCAAAGGGGAAAAAATAAGATGCATACTTTCCAACTCAAGCTGAAGGAAATGAAGAATAAGATAAAGAAATGGAATAAGGAAGAATTCAGGAATATCATGGAAGATAAAAAGAGATTAGAACAGAGAATGGAAGAACTACAACAGATGGATATCATGGAAGGAATAGAGGAGGAGAGATCTCAAGAAGAAGGTGGAGTGCTAACCCAGTTAGAAGAAAGAAGGAAACAAGAAGAAATTTTATGGAGACAAAAATCTAGGGTCCAATGGCTCAGAGAAGGAGAGAGGAACACTAAATTTTTCCCTAAAGCAATGGTTCAACACAGACAAAGGAACAGAATTTTCTCCATAAAAAACCAAGAAGGACAACGGGTCGTCCAACATGAAGAAATTGAGACAGTCTTGGTAAATCATTTCAAAACCATAATGACGGAGCCACATATTGATAGATCAGAAGCCATAGCCAAGATAGGTAGAGAAATTCCAAATTTAATAACTAGAGATCAGAACTTGGCTCTTATGAGAAAAATCACCGGGGAAGAATTGGAGGACATAGTGAGAAACATGAAAAGAAACAAAGCCCCCGGCCCAGATGGTTTCACTGTTGAATTCTTCCAAGCAGGGTGGAACTTCCTAGCTTCTGATGTTTTGGAAGTCGTTGAAGAGGCTAGAATAAACCAAAGAATGTGGCCAGGAATAAACTCAACCCTCTTAACCCTGATCCCTAAAACTAATCAGGCGGATCACGCAGATGGCTTCCGTCCGATAGCCCTGTGTAATGTCATCTATAAGATTGTAGCTTCAATTATGGCACAAAGATTAAAACTGATCCTACCAAGTATAATTTCCCCAGAACAAACAGGTTTTGTGGAAGGAAGACAGAAACTGGATGGGCTCGTGGTAGCCCAGGAAGTCCTTCATACTCTGAAATCTAAAAAAGAGAAGGGCATGCTAATTAAACTTGACATATCAAAAGCCTATGACAGGCTAAGTTGGAAGTTCCTAGAAAGCATACTCAAAGCTTTTGGCTTCTGTCACCGATGGGTAAGCTGGATCATCAGTATGATCTCGACCCTAAATTTTTCAATCCTGCTGAATGGAGCGCCAACAACAACTTTCAATACATCAAGAGGACTCAGGCAAGGGGATCCTTTATCTCCCTTTCTCTTCATAATTGCAGCTGAAGGATTGGGTAGATATTTTAAAAAAGAAGCAAGAGATGGAAAGATACAAGGTCTTAAATTATGGGGGCATAGAACCATAGTTACTCATCAACAATTTGTAGATGACATAATGATATACTGCAAAGCCACACTGCAAGAAGTCAAAAGGATCAAGAAAATCTTAGAGATCTTTATGGAAGGGTCTGGGTTGGAGGTAAATAATGACAAATCCAGAACTTTCTTCTTCAACATAGCAGAACCGGTCAAGAATCATCTAACCAGGGTTATGGGATATAGGTTAGGGGTTCTCCCTACCAAATATCTAGGAGTTATGCTGGACACATCATCTCTAAAATTGAGTAATTGGAAATATATAATAGAAAAGATCATGAAAAGGCTGAATAACTGGAACTTCCGGGCTCTGAACATGGCATCTAGGGTGGTGCTTCTCAAAGCCACCATTCAAGCAATTCCGATATATCCTTTATCAGTCATGGCTACCCCTAAAGGAATTTGTAATAAACTAGTGGAAATTTACAGGAAGTTTCTATGGGGAGGACCAAAGCAATAGAAGAAATGGGCCCTCTGCTCGTGGAAGAGTATAACCAAGCCTAAAGAAAAAGGTGGCTTAGGGCTCAGAGATCCCTGGACCCTAAATCAAGTCATGGCTGCTAAATTAAGATGGAGGTGGATGCAAGGAGGCCCGGACTTATGGAAAGAAATCTGGACTGTCAAATACAACATGCCTTTATCTCCAGAGGAAATTCTTAGGGATCAAAGTACCCCACGGGGCTCGGATATATGGAACCTATCCATCCAAGGCAGAGACCTAGTTGATCAGCATATTTTTTGGGAAATACGCGGAGGCCAGGTAGCCAGGTTTTGGGACGAAGACTGGCAGCAACGAGGTAAAATGATGAATATACCAGGCATACAGGAAATTCACAGAGCTGGAGATGAAACAGGCCTCTGGAAGGTTAAAGATTATTGGAACGCCGCACCGGAGAATGAGGAATGGAGGGATTGGAAACCCCTAGAGGAATGGTACAGGAATGCATCAGAAGAACAAAAAGCACTGTTCAAGAAGGAAATGGATTCAAGAAAAATAAAAAAGAGGGAAGGCAGAGACATCCTTCACTGGAGTAGAGAAACAAAGGGAATATTCACAATTCATGAAGCCTATGATCTAAAAATCCAAAGCGACCTAGGAGAAGAAGAACAAAACTGGCAAAAAATCTGGAAAACAAAGTGGTGGCCGAAGATCAAGATATTCGCCTGGCTGGTGGGTAGGAAACGAATCCTAACATGGGACAGAATTCAAAAAAGAGGCTTCTCTGGCCCAGCGAGATGCTGCCTCTGTAATTTGGAAGAAGAAAACTAGGAACACCTACTTAACGAATGCACTGTGGCTCAATTCCAGTGGAAGCAAACGGAAAACCTCTTCGCTACAACTGTCAGAAACCAGCCGGATATCTTCCAAACTCTTAGCGAATGGGGGGAAGGAGAATACCAAAGTAGAATAGTCAGAAGGGCCTGGATCATCGCAGCAGGCTTCAATATTTGGAATTTGTGGAAGGAACGCAATAGCCGCATTTTTAAAGGAAAGGCCTCTGGCCAGGAGGAAATATGGAAGAGAACTTTAAAGCAAATCAAGGAGACCATCATAGCGGAGATCTGGGCAGACGACGCCTGGAAAACCACAGACACCGAGATAGAAATCCTTAAGAAGATTAACGTAGATCAGGGGATGATATACCACCAAGATGCCAAACAAAATTATCAAATAGCAAATCAAAGTTGTGCGGTGTTCAGAAAACCGCCGGAAGGATTTATCAAACTAAACTGTGATGGTGCCGCAAAAGGAAATCCAGGTCCAGCGAGTTTTGGGGGAATTTTCAGAGATATAGAAGGAGCGACTCAGTGGATCTATGCAGAGCACGGCGGAACAATGTCCAACAACGAGGCTGAGTTCATGGCAGTTCACTAAGGCCTCAAAATTGCCCGAAGAAATGGATACAAAAAGTTGGAAATTGAAGGTGACTCTACCTTGGTGATCAACGCAATCAGACAATTAATCCAAGGGAAAAGTTGGGAAAAAGTGGTTAAAAGTTGGCGTAGTGCTAGCACAGTCCGAGAAATAGGAGATATGTTAACTGGCATTGATGTCACTCTCATGTCGCATGTCCGACGAGAAGGAAATAAACCAGCGGACTGCTTAGCTAACTGGGGGAGCAACGAACACAGGGCACCTATCGACGACAGCTGGACCAATCAGAAAAAGATGGCATGATGGGACGAGCTAAATCAGCTCATTCGAAAGGATAATGATGAAGCGAACCAGGGATAATCACTCCCCTGAGTGGAGAGGGCGAGGGAGTTCAAATTATCACCAGGAGGTCATTCGGAAAGGACAGAAGGGCGGCGTCCAGTACACCCCAGCAGTAATCATAAATGAAAGTGTAGTAAGTCAGGTGCGAGTCCCGAACCAAAAAATGATTCACAAACCCAAAGAAAATATTGCGGGTAGTAGAGACAAGTGTACGCGGGAGTCCATGCATCAGCTGAGCAAAGGAGAAAGAGAAAGTATAAGGAAGAAAGGAAGTAGCAGGCCCTGTAAAAGCAACCTGAGGAAGGTGACGAGTGAAGAGAAGCTCTGGAGAAGAGGCCCGAGGAATTGTCTTCAGAAAGCGGATATGAGGAAGTCTCCAGCTAAAAATGCCCAAAAGGGAAAGGTGACAGTGGAAGAAAGGCAGGATGCTGGAGTCAGAACCAAAATTACAACGAAAAACACGGAGGAAAAGGTGGGGAGGCGGGTAAAAGTACCCTGTGGCAAGAATGTTGAAACAGGACAGAGCAATAGAGGTAAGCAACGAGTTAAGGAAGAGGATGAAGGAAACCAGCAGACGAAGAGAAGGCGCGGCCGCCCCAGCCAGACCATGAGCAAAGTAGAGAGCAGTCGCAGACAAAAAAGGTACAAGCGAAGAAACAGCTCTCTTAGGGAGACAGTGAATGAGGCAGAACAGGCATTCAATCTGGATTCAAATGCTCACATTAGGAACATTATGAACGCTATGGAGGAGAAAGTGTTGGAGGAGCCTTCCATCCCAGAAATGTATGAGTGGTCCCTTCAATTACCTGATCTGGGGCACACTCAGGGAAGGCTTTCCCTGTATCATCGGGCTCTCCACATCTTCTAGGTTTTGAAGCACCTCCTGGCAAAGGCTATGGATCAAGTTGCTGCCGAAATGGTGGAGATGGCTCAGGACACGGCGGCTGCAAAGAAAGAGGCAGCAAATGCGGAGATGCTGGTTAAGCAACAGAATGAACTTCTCAAAGATATCAAGGCTATGCTGATGGAACAGAGGAAGGAGTGCGTTAATATCAATATAGACTAATGGATTTCATAGCAGCATTTTTACCGGGTTATCCTCTTTTACCTGTGTCTGCCGGTGCCCTGTTTCTTTTGTGTTTTTGTTGGGTCGCCCTTGTGGCAGTAGTTTTATGGTGTTTCTCTTAGTTCGCTCTATTTAGGATGCAGATAAGTTTGTGACGATGTCCCCTTTTGGCCTCCACTGCGGCAGAAGGGCTTGTGTTTGTTATGAATACTGTCTTAGGTGATGCTTTCTTTGTTAGGTTCAGTAGCTCTTTTCAAACTGAACAGTAAACAGTTGCGAACATGAATGGTGTTTGGTGGTTTAGGATCCAACAAATCTGGTTTCCCCTCGGGGCAGATTGAGGTTCCTCTGTTTTTGTACTTGTGTTTTACTGTAGATAATAAAATAACCCAGTTCACAAAAAAAAAAATTTAAAACAAGAAATTACAGCCCTAGCAGAACTAAATCAAAACGTTGTAACAGAACAAACCATGCTTGCAGATGGAAGACGAAATTGAGTGTTAGCTGGTACAGTATGACTGCAGTGGCTGGGTCGAATGTTTTGGTTGAACTCACTATGGAGTGAAGCTATAGAGACGAGATCCATTCGCCAACATACCCTTAGCAGGTTAGGGTTTGCATAGCGAAGTTTCACGGGTGGTCTACGAACAACTGACCAAGCACGAAGAGCAAATTCCCTGGTGGATAGTCTTAGCTCTCAGAACAAGGATGGCCGCCGGATCTCGACCCTTCCACCAACGGTGGAAAGCAATACCACTTCGCAGCCGGAAAAGGGAAGTCCTAGCAGCTGGCAGCGTTGGGTTGCAGACCAGCTAGGTGCTTAAACAAATGTCTAATATAATGGAGGTTCGTACAAGCCATAAGGCGGAGAGAGGTCACCTCCTCGAAAAACCGAGTAGAATGTACATAAGTATTAAATGGAAAATTCATTGTAAATGTCGATGTTTATTAATGGATTTGGTAAAGCTTATTAACATAAAATCTTATGGACATGAGGTTTTAACCATTAAATAAATTACCATAATGCGCACACTAATGCTTACACGCTATGAGATATACTTCAAATACCGGGCAGATGAAGTGGTATCACATTGTATTATCCTATGATCCATGATTTTTTTTTTGTGTGTGAATTATTGTATGTGTTACAAAAACCTCTTTTTTCTTTGTGAAATTTAAAATTAGTTTTAATTATTAAACGTTTTAGTATTATTTGCTTTAAAAAGGATGTTAACATTATAAGATATATTTTCACAGAGTAAAAGTTTATGGTGTGTGAATTATTATAATATGATTAGTTTTCTTAAATAATGAGTTAAAAAATAAAATGTATGGCCGATAAATTATTATGTTACATAAATTGTTTTAAATAATATTGATAAATCAACTTGACGAATAATAATAAACCATAATAATTTCTATAGTAAAATCTTATTGGAGGATTAACAGTATATTTTTTATTAGACCAAAGTTTGATCTCTCTTTATATTTGTAATTACATGGAAATCTACATTTGGTTATAGAGTTCCAAAATCAACAACGTCACCTCCAAGGTTAACCTTAAATGGGCTCTTAGTCTCAGAGTTGTACATGCCACCTTTTTTTGATCGTGTTTGATTGCATTTACGCTATTTGCAACTCATTAGTTCGTTGTGAAAGACATCATTCAGAGCTTTAAATATACTGTAATATTAATATACGGATTTATTCGGGTCTGGTGAACCTTAACCAATTGACAGGTGGTCTTTTCAACCAGAAACTGCGTGGAATTGTGAAAATAATGATGGTTTTCCACCAGTCCAAACATCACTGTTCCATTCTTTTTTTGAGGCTATAAATCTGTGGAACCACCGGAAAATATTTTCCCTATACATCTGTTCTCAATTGATTGTAAGTGGTTTATAGGGAAAACAATATCGGGTTGTTCAACAGATTCACAGCTGTTTTACCTCTAAATCTTCGCGTCTTTCTCATTTAATTGTGAATGATTTTGAAAATCTGCAATGGATAAATCTATTCTGCCATTGCGCTTTCAATTAGTGTAAATTTATATTTAATCACTGGCCAAAATTTCTTGGAAACATACCTTGCAGGTTTAAGGCTGTACATCTTTGGGAGGACTTCGGTGGGGTTCGTTGGAGAATCTAATTTTAACGTCAAAACTATTTATCTAGGTGTCAGAATTTTATATCAATTTCTATTTAGTCTACTTCCACTAAAGTTATTTATTACTAATATTTCTAATACATAGTTACCAAATTCGCCCCGGCTAAAAAATACAGAAATTCGGTAGTTTGTACATTGAATAATTCGAGAAAATTTTCAATTCGGTTCCTGGTAATTTCCTGTGGATGACCCAAAATTCATGGTATGGATTTGTTCATTTGGGTCCCTGGAATGGTAAGTGCAACAACCTCTCAACACAGAATAGATGGCATTCAATTCAGTTCATGGTAGTTTCCTGTGATGACACAATATTCAGGGTTTATAATTTGTTATATGGATTAACAAATTTGCCTTTCTGGAATGGTAAGTGTAACCACATCTAAACACAGAATAGATGGCTGTTGTAGGAAATAGAAACGCTGTAAATAGAAAGGGATGGCAGATAGGAAATGGAAATATGGAAATTAATTTTGAGATCAGAAAATTTCTGAGATGGTAAGTGTAACAACATCTAAACACAGAATAGATGGCTGTTGTAGGAAATAGAGACGCTGTAAATAGAAAGGGATTGCAGATAGGAAATGGAAATATGGAAATTAATTGAGTTCAGAAAATTTCTGAGATGGTAAGTGTAACAACCTTTAAACACAGAATAGAGGGCTGCTATAGGAAATAGAAAGCCTGTAAATAGAAAGGTATTGCAGGTAGGAAATGGAAATTAATTCTGACTTCAGCAAATTTCTGAGTTTTTAATTTTAAGAAGGATAATGGAATTTAATTGTGAGTATAAAAAATTTCTAGGTTTTCAATTTTAGTATATTTTAGAAGGGTTTAAAAAGCTAAGATAACCCAACAG
>APFE031364093.1:0-14874 GCA_000404065.3 Pinus taeda
TAGAGAAGGATTGCTCTTGTTTGTCTTGTTTGTCACTAGAGAGTCTTAGACTCCTAGGGAGGTTAGGTTTGTCCGCAAAAATAACTCTTTCCGCATGACAAGGGCCTTCAAATACTTCATGGTAATGGTATGGTAGAAGGTACGTCTAATTTCTCTCTGGATTTTTATTTCTGTGAAAATTGTTTATATGGGAAGTAGAATCAGGTGAGTTTCCCCTATGGTTCTAAGAGGGCAAAACGAATATTAGAGATTGTGCATAGTGATGTGTTTGGACTTCTCTCGGTTCCATGACTGGGTAAGTCTATGTACTACGTATTATTTATAGATGAATTATTAAGGAATACATCAATATATTTCCTCAGGAAGAAATATGAAGTCTTTGATAGGTTTAAAGAATGTAAGGCTTTGGTGGAAAGCTAGACAAAGAAGAAGATAAAGGTGTCAATGACATATAACGGTGGAGAGTTTTTCAAGTAAGAATTTGAAGAGTTCTATAAGAAGTGTGGTATAGCACGGAAGAAGACTACTCCATACACACCTCAACAAAATGAGGTTGTAGAAAGAATGAAAATGACGTTGATGAAAAAGGAAAGAAGCATGTTTAGTGGTGTTGGGTTAAGCTAGGAATTTTGGGCAGAGGTTGTAGAGACTGCATGCTAACTGGTCAACAGATCAATTTCATTAGTATTGGAGGATAAGACTCCACAAGAGGTATGGACTAGTAAAAAACCTTCTCTTTTACATTTGATGGTATTTGGATGTGATGCATATGTACATGTTCTAAAGGAGAACATAACAAAGTTGGATAGCAAATCTGAAAGGCACATCTTTATTGGGTATAAGGATGGTTTAAAAGGTTATATGATTTGGAAACCAAAAACAAGAAGGGTTCTGTACAATCGAGATATGGTGTTTAGAGAGGTGAAAAATGTTATTAAACATGAAATCATACCAAAATAACCTGATAAGATAGAGTTTGAGATAAAGGAGGAAGAATCAAACTCTATAGTAGAAGAGGAATCAGAAGATGAAGAGCCACAAACTCCATCTGTGAGAAGAACAGTTTGAGAAACAAGGTAGCCAAAAAGGTATAGTCCATTTGATTTTTGTTCAAATTTTGCTTTATCCATTACTAATGATGATCCCATAAATGTGAGGGAAGCAATAGATCCAGAGGATGGAAAACTATGGAAAGAGGTTATGGTTGATGAAATGGCATCTTTGCACAAAAATGAAGGTTGGGATCTGGTGGAGTTTTCATCTAGAAGGAAACCTATTGGTAGCAAATGAGTGTTTAAGAAGAAGATGGATGTAGAAGGCAAAGTGGAGAAATACAAAGCTCGGTTGGTAGCAAAAGGTTATTCCTATGTGCCAAGAATTGATCTTGGTGATATTGTTTCTCCTATTGCCAAGGTAGCTTTTATTACATGTATTTGTTGTTGCTATTTTTGAATTTTAGGTAGAATAGATGGATGTGAAGACAAATTTTTTTCACAGGGATGTGGAAGAAGAGATCTACATGAAGCGACCTAAAGGATTTGTAGTGAAGGGTAAGAAAGAACTTGTATGGAAGTTAAAAAAGTCTTTGTATGGGTTAAAACAATCACCAAGAATGTGGTATCAAAAATTTGATAAATATATACGGGGACTCCACTTCACTAGAAGCAAAGTAGATCACTATGTGTATTTTAAATTAATTGGTGACTATATTATTTATTTGTCTTGTATATGGATGATATGTTGTTGGTTCGAAATACAAAGAAATTATCCAGGAATTGAAGACCCAATTGTCCTCCAAATTTGACATGAAAGATCTTGGTGTTACGAACTATATTTTGGGCATGGAAATTAAACGAGATCGGGAAATGAAAAAGCTCTAGTTAAACCAGAGGAAGTACGTCAAGACAATATTGCAGAGGTTTAATATGCAGGATAGTAAAATAGTGAAGTTTCCTATTCCTTCAGGTGTAAATTTATCTACTAAACAATGTCCCAAGACACAAGAAGGGGAAGACAACATGTCCCATTGTTATTACTAAAAAATTGATCATCTAGCCTAATTTACTAGATGGATTGAAGTACACCATGTAAAGCCAATTTTACCATAGTAAAATTTCTTTCACTATAAGAAATTACTTAATAAACCAACTTTGTTATGTAATTTATAGTTAAACCCATGAAGAATAATTAAATAAATCACTATTTATTTAATTTTCTTCTATGAATAATTAATTAAACCATTATTCAATTATTATTCCTTGTCTCATTTGACCCAACCATGAAAAATAAACAGATAAATCATTAATTATCTTATTTTTCTACAAAGAACAATTAATTAATCACTAATTGATTATTATTCTTTGTCAAATTTGACTAAATCCCTTAGGAATAATTAAATAAATCCTTATTTGTTTATTATTCCTTAACTAATTCCTTGAAATGATAAATAAATCATTTATTTATTTATTATTTCTAAATAAAAGTTTAAACACTTTTTCCCTCCTAACCAAATATAATAAAATATTCCAGGTGGTTATTCCAAGAATGAGATCAATAATATTTTCTTATTGCTCAATATTCAAGGATAACTCAATATTTTGTTATAAATAGAAGGGTTTTTTGTTCATTATTAACTTTTGGTTATTTTCATTGTTGCACTCACTATTATAACTTTGATTATTTTCATTGTCGCACACCATATTTTTGTTGGGTTTACACATTATAAAGGAGAAAGACTCTACACAAGCTGCAAACGTTTGAGGATAGTCAAGAACCCATCCCATAGAGGGGGACTAGTAACATCTATTTGTTCCCTTCACAAGTGTTATAATAAAATTATTCTTTACATATCCAGTCTCCATTGGATGATTGGAGTTATTACTCTTTCTTTTTGTTGTTTAACTATGATTGTGGCATAGATATGGACTTTGGCAGGTTTTGTTTCTATCAGTTGCTGCATATCTACAATGTTTAGCAACAATTTATATTGTTCAAATTGTTTGTCATCCACAATATCAAGTGGATTCTTTTCGTATTTCTTTGAGAATAAAACACTACAACAAAATTGGCGACTCTGCTAGGGATTTTCTAATTGTTGCTAATCATAAAATTGGCGACTCCGCTTGGTTTATACTTCAGATCTAGAAACCTAGGTTACCTTTAGTTTTTAGCTTAGGTTTCTTCTTTTTTCAGTTCTCTTAATGTTTCCTAGTTTTTTAACCCTAGAATTGTTAAATTTCTGACTTCCGCAAGCTTTCTGGTCATTTCCAAAGGTCACAAGAACCAATCGCGACAAAGGCAACACTTTTTTCCAAGATTTGCCAATCGAGATCCATGGAGTAGAAATCACACTTTTTGGCCCAAAAAGTGCGATCTGGAGGCCAGAGCACACATATCATCCCAAAAAGTGTGATCCCTACTCGAAAACAGGTAAGTACCTACGATTTCTGGTTTTTAGGGTTTTTCTTAGATTTATTTCTAGGTTTTGCAGAGAGCTATCTACTGGGTTGTTTGACCTCTGTCTCATCCTAATCAGGCCTTGATTCAGTCTTATTCACTCGTCAAAGTCTAATTTAGCCTCCCCTGGGGCTTCTAATATGCTTCCACTTTTCTAGGAGGAGTTTAACTAAGTGAGCAGTCTAATTTTCTACAGTGCTTTCAGCCACATTTTCTAGATGTGTACCCTTCTATTTCAGATCTATTAAGATAGGTTGTCACAATCCATAGTTTCACATTTAAACATGTTTGTTCATTTTCCTTAGGGTCCCATCAATTTCCCTAGGTGTTTCACCCATCTCCCTATCTTTTTGCAGCGATATTTCTCTCTGGTTTTTTGTTGTTGCTGTACCACTTTCTAGAAGCTTAGTGTCACTTGATCCCAGTCACATCGACATTTAGATCTCTTGATTTTTTCATGTATTTTCCTTCGATTTAGCTACCAACCAGCATAGTGTTTGCAAACCTAGTTTGGGTGGGGTTTAGTTAATTGTTTTGTTGTTCATTTTCTGTTATTAATTTTAGTTTATTTTTAGAAAGTTTTTTTATTTTTTACAAACACGGTCTGGGCTTAATCAATTAATACACTTGCACAAACAAGAACACCTTAAGTGAAGGGAGCTTGGTTTACACCACCAAGCCAAGACTTAACATAATAAATTTATCTCCCCTCATTGAGACAAAGGCATAGTTGATCTCCCTTTACCATTTCCGTGTCACGTGTGTCTTACCACCATTGTGACACCAAGGCATTTGTCGCAGAGACTATTAGGCCTTCACCTTAATTTCTGCTTGGGCATATTACCCCTCCCCGCAAGGTTCGAGTTCATAGGCCTCCGAGTCCCCACACCGACTCTTCTACTGTTTCATCTAATTCCTCATCTGATTCCCAGCCTCCTTCACCGCATATCATTACCATGTCTTGACCCACGGCTAGTGTAGGAAACCAACTTGGTTCTATCCCAGTGGTCACATCAAGCGGAACAATCTCAGGAACCATTCCAACAGCCCCCATGCTCCCCTTTATGGTTGGGTTAAGTCTACCAGATTTTAACCAGTTGATAAATGACACCACAAACCATGATGCTAGTTGGCCCTCTATGCTGACTAAGTTTCCCTCAGACATTTTGAAGTTTTACGGTAATGCTGGAGAGGGTCCTAGCAACCATGTTTGATCCTTCTACATGTGGTTTTCGTCCAACTCCATAATCGACAACCCCATTCGTCTTCAGCTATTCCAATGCATGCTCACCAGAGATGTTGCAAAATGGTATGTAGACCTGCTCTCTACATCTCATTCCATTTTTTCAATGCTTTCTAATCCAGGAGGATCTCGTTAGGTTCAGTTCATCATCAGGTTTAGTTCATCGTCAGGATCATTCTATCGTCATCAGTGATGTGTGGGTCAGCGATGTAGTCATTGGGTTGATGTCACATAATGACCATTTGTGTAAATGGTTTGGGTAATATGATTTTTCAAGTTAGTGAAACTTGTATTCAAACATTGTATTTAAAACAAAGGACCTAAGTCTCAAACCTAAACCCTAACCTCATTCCTAAACTTATTAAACCTACATTTCTATACATTACAAAAAACCATATAACCTAAGTTGTTAATGCTCGGTCCTTTGTAATACATATATGTGTTAAAAGCATTAGAAACCATTATAATAAACCATATACATAGTCCTAACTATGGAGGATACCACAGTGGAACTGCAGCTCATGTGGGCATACAGTTGTTAAGCCTGCGATTTTTCAAATAACAGTCAAAACCGTAGAGGTAGACCATGTCAGGGTTAGCATTAACCATAGTGGGTGGCAACCATGTGAACGGATAACTGTAACTGCCATCTCTAAACTGCATCGAAGTTGTTAAATGTCGGGCAGAGTTATCACATGTGAACATGCTATTAGAACTCCCAAGGGGAACCTTCGACCACAACCATTGGGATAAGCCACCAGGTGTCTAACAACGGTTAGAACACCCTGTTCACATGTGGGCGGTCAACCTCCTTCGCTCGGTTAGACAGCCACCGATGGTTTCTGTTTTAATATATGGTTCATTTTGGGTTTTATTGCAGTTTTGGGTGCAACAACTAATGTGATGACCAAACAACTTTATCATAGGTGTCATTTCATGAGCAGACTGAGGCCCAAACAACCCCAGATTGTAGTTCGTTCATCCTAAATTCAGCTTGAGGAGGTTTGAGTGTACTTGCAGGCTTTTTAAGAAGGCAAATTGTTCATTCAAGTGCATTAGAGTGGTTTTGAAGTTTTGTATGCAAATTTTGGAGGTTAGAGGTTGTTTTTGTTTTCAGTGTAACAAGAGCATCGAGAGTTGGAATTGGGAACCGTGATAAGAGTTGGAAAATTGGTTCAGAGAGCTTTCTTGTGAGAGTGACTAGAAGTGCCTGTGTGCACATTTATTTTGGTCAATTTCTCTGTGTAATTGACCTCCTCAGTTTCAATCCTAATAAAGCAGTCGACCATCTTGAAAGTGGACCCAGAGACATAGTCCATCAAGGAAAAACTCCGTAATCAATCTTGTTGTTTGGTATCACTGTGTATTTGTTGTTTTCATTACTATTTTCCATCTTACTTATGTTTTATTAGCTGTCGTAAAGTCCTTCTTCTCAAGTAGTTCTCTCGGTTTCCACACTTTCGGTTAACATTCAATTCATTAATGGCATAATCAATTCTACTTCATTTCTAACTTAGGATCATTTCAGATCACTTTTTAAAGCATTCCTCTGATATTTCCAGTTACCTCTCTGGTACGGAGCTATTGACCACACTCCATCAGTCCTTTGCCACTCACCCTTCCAACCATGTTCAAGAATGGCATCTAAGGAGGAGCACATGTCATGCCCCACCTTTTGAAGACTGTGTCTATCTAGATTGGTTTCTTAGGATACTTTTATCTCCCATTGGAAAAGATGTCGTGTCCCATTTTCCTCAAACCAAGGAAGAAGCTCTCCAAACTACTTTGAGATATGATCTGATTTATGCACAATCTGGTTATGTCTACACCATCATTCTAGACCTCCCTCGTCATCAAAGTGCCAATGCACTGGGGCATCTCACACTGCTGACGGTATCATTGGGTCCCTTTCACACACTTCACCATATACTCTTATGGATACCTACAGGGGGGCACCAGTTTCTCCAAAACTTTTTCCCGTCTTGCTATCAACATTTTTCCAAGGCCCCAACCTATCTACCAAACTATTTCTCCTCCTTATGCACATTTTTTATGGGAAAACTAGTGTCTTTCGATTGACTAGCCCTCTAGGTTTGGCAACTACCGTAGAAACAACAGTTCAAAGTAATTCAATGATTTCTTCTATGCACAATATATAAGAGAAATATGAGAGGACCAACCTGGAACTTTCTCTTAATCCTTTGCTTGATCTTTCTCCCCTTTTATAGAGCTCACTACTCCTCTCCGTACTTATCTCGCTTGAAGAGTACCTGTAGAAAGACAGTAGCAAAGAACCATCAAAGAATATTGATCTATTGTATCATAATCATTACAGAATCAGATGTATAATGAACATACAATGACATTCACAAGTGTGCGATTATATGGAAGAAAACTTCAAGAACTTTATTAAATAGAAGGGAGAATTACAACCCAGTTGTTTGATCCAGCATCACTCTCCTAGCATCAATCCCTCTTCACCTCATGAAATAGCAAGATCACACCAACAATACAATGCTCTTATCTCAAATACAAGCTATCAACACTTCCTTGCAATTCATAACATTCCAGCCCCCTGGATATCTTAGATGAGGGATCCATTTATAGATGTGTGCAAGGGAGTGAATCATCTCTGGGGTTTTGATTAGTGTCATTCCACTTGTTAAAATTTATTCCACTTGTTACAATTGGTTTCACTTGGATATTTCTTGAATCTCTTACTCATCCCTGGGTGAATTCAGAGAGGCAATTGTCATAAGAGAAGTTTCTAGAAGATTCCATGAGTATCCACTTAGAAAACTGTCTCAGACATTTTTCCATCCTCACCCATTGCACCCTATAGAAGGCTTCATCAGTATGCATTGCACCTGGCTAGTGTAGCAATCAGTATGCATCACACCCGGACAGTGGAGCAGTTAGTATGGTCTAGTTTAGGCCAATTTTGGATGGTTTTGCAGGTGGAACTTTTGGAGAATGATGTAATCAGATGACCATGATCTTTTAGGGTATGAAACCACACTTTTAGGGGTTTAAGAGCCCTAGTTTATCAACATATAAGATTGGGGTTGAAGTGCCCAAATATGTCTATAATAGTTGCCCCCTAAAGCATGAAGTCATAAATCTTGATGTTAGGTGAAATGCTTTATCATGAGGATCTGAGTTTTCAAACTGGAAGGTGACCTGTATAAGATACAATAAAATACATCATCATAATATAATTCATGATCTAGCTGAGGCAGGCATTCCCATGCTCAGCTTTATAAATTCATTTCATGTACATAGAACAGATATTCGTCTGCGTACGCAGACTAGTGATTCTTCAGTTGTAGAGTCATCATTCTTGGTCTGGATGGCCATCTGTACAGCTTTTGTGTACATTTGATGTCTTTATACCTCTGAATATACCACAGCCCGGATGGATGAAACTAGATCCAGGGTCTTCAAAAATCGTTCAATCTTCGCCCGATGTACAAGTCAATCCATGTGAAAAGATGTTCTAAAGTCGAACATGGAACGACATCACCTGATTACCAGCCATAATGTGAGCTGCTAACAGATGCGAGAGGAATCACCGATAATGATAATGACCCTCAAGGTACTACAGTACAATTCATGTGGTGTGAATATATGATCCGATTTCGAACACCATTGAAAATCTTTCGGTTGAAGGCCATTGATGTCAACCTGTTGCCGGAAGTGAGAAACTTGCCATTGAGGCATGCAAGTTTCAAAGTACTGAAAGGGTTGTTTCTAAGTCAACTTCTTGGATAATGTGTTGATGTCGACAAGAAGTGACCCGTCATAGGAGGGCCTTAATGTATCCCACATCTATGACACGAAACGAAGAAAATGATTTCTGGAGGTGAAAACGATTTGACGACACAAGGTTTAGGAATGGTGGTCATGAAAATTGAAGGTTGAAGGTATTGCAGTGGATGAGGCATTAACTGGGTTTGTGGTTTCTCAACTGAATGACTTCTCTCAAACATGTCAACGACACTGAGATGGATTGGTAGCGTTAACACCAAAATATGGATGGTGTGAAAGACCAATGGTGAGATGATCGGTAAATAGAATAACCTAACCCAACTCAATATTGGTGATGGAGTGGAAGTGTCATGTTCAAGAGCGACCTGCTACCATAAATTTCTTCAATTTCTCTTCCATTTTTCCCTAGTCATTGCTGACCAGTACCTCTTTATTTTTGTCAAGCTTGAGGAGGATAACATATGCTTGTTCTATAATTTGCCCTTCGGGCAAACCTGTCACTATGTTTTAACGAGTCTAGCGACAATGAAACTCGCTCTTGTCTAGAATGGACAAGTTTATCGCTATTTTTTTAGCGAGTTTAATGAAAAGGATAACTCAGTCATTTTCATGTTTATAGAGTTTGAAAAGGGACGAAAAGGAAACTCCAGCAGTTCTTTTTCGTAGCATAATCCCTTAAGTCTAAAAAAGGATAAAATAATACGAAAGGGATGATTTTTATGATCACTTTAATGAGCCGAAAAAGACAAGCACTCGAACTTTTTCATGAGATAATCCCTCAAATCTGAAAAATATTAAAATGTACAAGAAGGATGGCACTTCCAATCACTTTAATGAGCTGGAAAGGCCAATTGCTCGACAATCTTTTCATATTTAACAAGTTTGAAAAGGGTTTAAAGGAGACTTGATTTTGAGGAATGAGTGGTGTCTAGGGTCGCAACTGGTTCCGGTTAATCTTGGAACTTCTCGAAACATGGTGAATTTTGTGAAGAGGCTGGCTAAAAGGACCACTCATCGCAACTGTTCCTCAAAAAGGGTAAACAACCAAGTGGAAGTGTATGATCGGCCAAAATAATGGAGGTGATGGGAGGTACACAACCAAGGCTGAAAAGGCTGATAGCATGGAAATCACAAAAGTTAATACTCTAGGTGGGTTTATTTTTAATGAGCTTGAACCATGGGGGAACTATGCTTAGTTTTATTTTTTTTATTTTTTTTTATGAAATCTCGAAACGACAAAACTAAAAAGCTAGAAAGTTGAAAAGCTAAAAAGCTAAAAAGCTAAGAAAAATGAAATTGAGAAAGGTTTGCATGCCCCTACAATGGTGAAAAGGAGAGTCTCCAGTAGCTGCATGGAAACTTCTGAGGCTAGGTAGGATGGTTTTGTCTGCAGAATAGACAAAACACTTCCTTGGCTTCATCCACGGAATAGAAAAAGGTGAATGGTGTGTCAGACCAATCACATAACCTTCAGGGAAACCATGTTAGGTAGGATGGTTTCATTGATAGAATAGACAAAACACTTCCTTGGCCTTGTCTACAGAATAGATGAAGGTGAATTTTGTGCTAGACCAATCACATAACCTATAGGGAAACTTATCTTTTTAGCTGGGTTCATTCGCAGAATAGACAAGGGTGCAAGCCCCCTAAACTTTGTTACATTCACCAAACTACTTCCAACAATTAGGTGGATGGAATGAAGGTTGAAGAGACACTCTCAATGCAAAAGGACCATTTAGGGATGATGTTTGACTTGGACCTGTGCTTGAACCAGGAAATGGAAGTTGGTCGATGGTGACAATTTTGCCTTCATGTGGGAAGGACATCACTCGGAGGAATGTTGAAACAATTGCTTCCATGTTATAAACATAGTCACATCCAAGGAGTAGATTGTAATCTAATGGTCCTGGAACTACCATCACGTTCAAGTGAATGGTTTTCCTTCCCAAAGTTATCAGCAACTTAAGAAGGATCCCTAGCGATCAACTGATTCCTTTGTTAAAGCCTGACAGATTCTGTGTAACAGGCATAAGCGATGGTGAACCAAGTGCTTTCCAAGCAGTTGAGGAAAGGATACTCATTGATGCCCCCTCATCTATGATAGCACTAGATATGATCATTTTGTAAACTTGTTCTATGATTCGGAAAGGTAGATAAGAGGGAAGGCAGGATCTTGCTAGTCGATTCCAATCAAAAGAAGTGACTAGATTGCTTGGAGGGGTTACTGAATAAATGGAAGAAATAACCCCTTGATTTACGAGAACTGGGCGATTTTCCTCCTGTTGTGAAGGAATGAGCAGATTGCCCCTAATTTCATCTTGCAAGTTACTTAAAATCACATATGGCGTGTATGTTCTTCTGTCGATTACTTTTAATGTCTTTGATGATCGTGACAAGGGTGGTGAACCTAGAGTTTTCCAGCAAGTCATTGAAATAATACAGGTAGATTCCCCCTCATCAATGATTGTTCGGAAAATAGTTTTATTGAGGGCTTTTACCTGTATAAAGAAAGTGAGTTGGTTCGGTAACTAAGGTGTATATCCTTTATGATTAAAGGCCACAAGATTGGAATCTACTAGATCAATCCCACCTATTGTTGATAACAAATCCTGCTTTTGGGAGGGGAAATTTTGCAGTACTTCAAGTCTCGACATAGCGGATGGAGATTGAGCCAGATCCTCCACTATATTATAATTCTGTGCAGCTTGAGAACGAGGGTTAAATGTTGATTTATGTACTACTTCTTTTGGTAGCTTTATAGTTAATTCAAGAATAATGGGTGGAACAACTTTTGGTGAAGTCGTTGTCGAACTGCTAGGTTGATTTGTAGCCTGGCTATTTGATGGTGATGGATTCCCATAATCTTTATTCCTTGTCGACATCAAAGCATCATTTTGTTGTTTTGAGATGGATAGCATAAGCACTTAGGATGTGGAAGCATGATCGATAGCAACCAGATTACTTTCTTGGTTTGGAAATGGATCAATCAACACCGCTAAGGTACTTGAAGTCTTTAAAAATTTCTTAACCTCAGCTCGATGTGGACAATCTCTCGTATAATGCTCCTTGTTACATATAAAACATGGAAAATGAGGAGGAGGTTTCTTTTGCTCAGTAGTGTTCTCAGAAGCTTTTTCAAGAGTTGGATTCTCCTATTTCTTCTTAGTATTTTTCCCTTTCTTCTTGCCCTTGGGTTGCTTTGGGTTCTTGCCTTTTTCAGATGACATGGCATTAATCTTCGATGCAAGAGGTTTTTCATTTGCATTCTGACTAGAAACTGCAAGAGATTTACCAGATGAAGCCTTTGCAGTTTGCGTGCTTAAGGCACCGATCACACTGTCACCAACATGAGAATCCCTATTTGATTTAGGAGGAAGTGGAACGAAAAATTCTGGTCTTGGAGCGTCAGGGACTTTGTTGTAGAGCATGCCAAACTGAGTATAGATCAAGTCTAAATATTGGGCATGAGCAATGCCTTGCTCTTCAGTGACAACTCCTCCTTTCTCCACGTCCTTAGTGATAGATGGCAACAAGGACTTAATAAACCACTTAGCTAAAAGCTGATCAGGAACATATGTCTTTACCATTTGATGACGACATTGCCACTCATGAATATGATTAGATATGTGAGTGGTTGTGGTCTATTTAAAGTTGGTAAGGAGTTCCATTCTTGTTTCGTACCTAATGGATAATTGAAAATGGGTTAGAAAAGTAGTGGAAAGGGTGCTGAAATTGTCAAATGAAGCTTTAGGAAATTCAATATACCATTTCGTTGCCAGGCCAGTTAGTGTTCTCTGAAAAAGGTGAAGCCTAATCGAATCATCATTCAGGGTGTTAGATGAGAACCACAAATGAAAAGTCATTACGTGCTTCAATGGATCTTCTCCTCGATTTCCATTGAATTTAGGAATATTGGAGGGAAGTTTATGAGGAATCGTTGGCCACCAAGGGGAGTATGCAATTGGATCATTCATCAGCCGGTTCAAATTTGGTAATTATAGAGTTGCTACGAAAGGCAACTGTTGATTCAGGTTAGGTGAAGCATACCCAGGATAAGATGGAATCGCTTGAGCAGTATGTCTTTGCATACCAGCATAATCTATTTGATGCTGGTAACTTTGATATGGTTGTTGGACATAACCAGTATAATGTGGTTGTTCATAACCATTTTTATAATGCAGTTCTCCATTACCTACAAAGACTTGTTACTCAGGTCCTCGGTAGGTTTGATATTGACAAAGCCCAAACTGACATTGGGTTTACTGGAACTGTAGTTATTGGTATTGTACTAGCCATGGTTGTTGGACCATTTGTTGTTGTCTAATACTGGAAGAGTGACCAAGATGCGGGATGATAATACTCGTTTGAGCTTGAGTCATTCCAGGTAAGGAAACACTAACCTAAGGTTGTGATTGAGCCGTAGAGAAAGGAGGTTGTTGTATTGCAACCTGAGATGCTTGAGGTTGAGACACAATAGGAATTGCTTGTACTTGCGACACAGTCACAATAGCAGGTGTAATGGGAATATTCGACATAGGTTGGATCGGTTGCATTAAATATACAACCCTTGGTTGCTATGGGAGTATTAATATCCAACCATTGGATGTAATTCCAGTTTGACCTAAATTTTGTTGTAAACTCTCATATGGTTGTTCCCCAGGAGGGAACAATGAAAAAGCATACTGTCCCCCATATGGCGGGAGTCTAGTGTTCAAAGGATATATTAGTCTTTGAAGACTGGTCTGCCGAAATTGATACTGACATGCAGGATCAATTTGCTGGGTTTCAACATAAGAAATACCAGATGTGACTCTGAATGAATAAATAGGAGTAGACCATGTTGCCGAAGTGGCCTCTAAGTGGACTCCCACTAGTGATTGATAACTAGCTGGAACAGATGGTATACCAGCAAACATTGTAGGAATGGTAGCAGGGAGTTTTGTCATAGTTGTATCAGATGGCACAGTGATAGATGTTGATGGTTGCTCAGACATGTTTAGCCTATCCAAAAGATTTCCTAGCGATTCGACAGGGACTTGCGATGAAGGATGATTAAAAGAACCAAACTTGGGAGTAGAAGGATACAAATGAATCCCAGTTCCAAAATGTAATGGGGTACTGGATGGAGGATCCTCTACTATCTCCTCTATAGCAATTAGACTAGGTGGAAGAGGTAGACCGTCAAGTCCGTAAAAGATTTCTAGAGCTAAAGAACGTATAGTTTCTGCAGTGACAGATACTGGAGGGGTGACACCTTCTGAATTCTAGAACTCGACTTCCAAATGTTCAGGTAAGTGAACTTCAGTCTCTGGATCAACTCTAGATGGAGCCGTTTTAGGTATAGAAGTGACTACCATTACACTAGGATCAGTTTTAATGTCCTCTTGTAAATGCAAAACTTCTTCTCTAAAGGTAGATGTACCAGAAATGATCGGAGTAACTGTAGTCTTTGACGATGTTGAAACAAAAGTTTCAAATAAACCAACTGAATTGGACTCAGCTAAATGAGACCATTTTGCCTGAAATGGCTTTGTTTCTGGAGTAAAGATGGATGACTTGTTAGTCTCTGCAAACAACGGGATTTTGATTGATTTTCTTCCACTATTGCGGATTACTTGATCAACTCAAAATTAAGGGGAAAATGATGTTATTCCGAATTCAATTAATTTTATAGACGCTTTGACACAACTTTGCTTTTTCAGTTTTTAAGAGTCAAGAAAAAGCTAAAGATGACTCTAGTCCCCTTCAATTTTTGATGGGCCTAAAGTGACAAGTGCTTAGATGGACCTTTTCTTTTAAAGAGTCAAAAAGGAATGAAAGTGACTACTCTGGAAAAATCTAGACAGAGGGATTACCAAGCCATTCACAAAACTGCAATATACACCTTGGTGATAAATTAAAGAGAAATTACCAAGGACTTATGTATGATAGCCAATCTTCCCGAATGCTGTGTTTAGTGCATTACGATTGATAGGGTGGCAGACTCGGCTTCCTATGGATAAGGGATATAAGCCTATTGTGTTCTCCCAATATATACTCGAAGGTACGGGGAGCACAAGTCCATGCTATCACTTGTCGTATCAAGAAGGAGGAATCACCCAACCTTCAATGAAAACAATAGTTACTAGTTGTTACGATGTTGAAACACGTCTCTAGCCTAGACCTCTAGATGTGTTGCATTAGGTTCCAAAGTGTTGTTAGGTTCATTGAGATTTATTTTAGAGTTGATCTTGTTTAGAAGTTTGCCTTTCAATGGTTCACCACATGATGTTGATATGAAATTCCTAAAAATGCAATCTACAATGACAAACAATCGTTATTTATTTTGATCAATGAAAATCCTATCTACTAGAGAAAGAAGATTACAATTCTTTCAAACAAAGAGCAAAGAGCACACACTAATGCAC
>APFE031364101.1:0-53086 GCA_000404065.3 Pinus taeda
GACTCGTGCGGAGGCACCCGTGTGTGGCGACTTGGTTATGACGAGGTGGCCCCAAGTTGGGAAAACAACATGATCGTGTGACGAGGTGAACGAAGGGTTGGTGAGTCATGCAACGACCGTGTGGAGGTGCTGATAAGCTGGGCAATCGAGTTCACTGAAGTTGAAATTTGGCTAAGTATAAATTTGGGGTTTCCCAAGGACCTAGCCTATACTTTGTAAAAGTGGAAAAATTGTATAATATATTGATTCGGGCAGACTCATATTGCAGGGAGTTGCCCCTCCCTTTATACTGTTGTGCATTTCTCTTGTATAATTCTATTTATGTGAATTCTAATGGGCTTTCACTTGTATAAAGGATAAAAGAAATAATACTTGGTAACAAAAATAAACTAAGTATGGATGTTAGGTGTAGTCTAAACTTGTAAGTATTGGTGAAAAGAAAACAGTTGGTAGTGCCGCACCTCACCTAGCACGGTTGGAAAACTACCATAGACTCGGGGTGTGACAGAGAGGATGGAGAAAGCCTTACATGGACTGGAAATGGAAAGATGGGCAAAGGGAAGAAATCTTAAACCAAACAAGAATCTAGTGAAGGGGGAAAGAAGAAATACTTGTCCAAAATAAAATGCTTTAATTTCCATGAATTCAGTCACTATGCTACAAAGCATACAAATGAAAAGTCCAACAAGAAGAACTCAAAAGTAGTAGAAGGTGAAGCATTGGCATCACAGTTCGAGCTAGACTTCTCCTTGATCACATACGTGGCCAACACAATGATGGGGAGTGTGTGGTACTTGCACTAAGGTGACTTTTTCCACATCATAGGTGTAGAGAGTTTTTTAGTGACCTGGAGGAGATATATATCCAGATACATATTGAACTTGGTGATGATAGAATGTATAGTGCTACTGAGATAGCTATAGTAACCTTTAAGAGGCAATTGATATGTCCTCTTCGCCTCAAAGATTCCATGTTTATACCATGCCTCAAGAAGAACCTCATTTATATAGTAGTTATATAATACTGCAACTATGATGTAATATTCAGTAAAAGGAAAGCCTTTTTGAGACACATTTTCACTGGGAAGGTGAAGGAGATTGAGGTTTGTGTGAAGAACTTGGACAAACTTGATGTGGAGTATTGCACTACAATAAGCAGTAAGACAGAGAAAGTGCAGAGCCAAGATGTTGGTGAACTCTAGAACATAGTACTTGGTCAATTTCACCATGGTACCCTTAAAATAAAGCAACAGATAATCATTGGCCTTCCTAAAGGGTCACTTGAGTAGCAGAATGCATGCAAGGGTTGTACATTTGGGAAGTATGTGAAATACAAATTGCATGATCGAGATATGAAATAAAATGGAGTGTTGGAGAGAGTCCACTTCGATGCTTGTGGACCCTTCTAAACAACCTCCACTACCAGACATAAATACTTTGTTATTTTTTTTAAGATTTATGAAGAAAGTGTTGGATCCTCTTCATGTAGAAGAAGGACGAGATATTCTCAAAAGTTGTAGAATTCAAGGCACTAGTTGATAAAGATAATAGAAACAAGGTGAAGGCTCTCAAGAGTGACAATGGAGGTGAGTATGTTTCATATGACTTCAAGGAATTTTGTACCAAAAAATGAATTCGAAGAAAATTGACACCTCCCCATAACCCACATTAAAATAAGGTAGCTGAGAGAAAGAACCGAACAATTATGGGATTTGTGAGATCTATGCTACATGACCAAGGTTGGCCACTACATTTGTGTGTAGAGGCATGTTACAAAATAGTCTACTTGCAGAACTAGAGTCCTTATAGAGTTATTGGTATAATTACATTGTAGGAGGATTTCTCTCTGAGAAAGTAGGATGTGTATCATTTCATAATTTTTTGAGAATCTAGTTACTCCATGTCTCCAAATATTCGAGTAAGAAAATTGAGCTAATAACATAGTTGGTAGCTTTTGTGTGTTACACTAAAAGTCCACACAATTATTGGGTGTAGTTACCCTCCTTGAGAATGGTAGTTGTGCGAAGGGTTGCAAAGTTTAATGATGAGAGATCAATGAGATCCTCCCTTGAGATGGAGCTACAAAACCCACCTGAAGAGGATATTTTAGCTCCAATGGAGGAGACTCAAGAAGTTGTGGAGCAGCCATAAATGGAGGAGCAGAGAGGATGTCGAGTGGAGACATCGTCTCAAGCAGAACCATCCAGAAAAGATTGAAAAATACAAGGGAAATGAAAAGACTAGTACACGATGCATGGGAGAATGTGGGATCTCCTTCAAACTTGTGAAGGAAAATGAGGTCACGTGAGACGTACACTGACTACATGGCTCTAATCACTGATATTATAGAGACAGATGCATCGTATTCTAAGGGAAAAATTGAGAAACTAGTTTGGGTTGATGCAATGATGGAAGAATAAGCATCCATCATGAAGAACATTGTATGGGAGGTTGTGCTCAGGATAAAAGGGAAATCAATTGTTGGTTCAAAAGGGGCCCTAAAAGTTAAACATGCAATAGATTGAAGCATAGAAAACTATAAGGCTATATTTTTGGCCAAAGTATTTTCTCAAGTTGAGGAAATTGACTATGAGGATACCCTTTTTCCCATAGAAAGTTATTCATCAATTAGATCAACTCTTGCACTGACTACACAGATGGGGTGGAAGATCCTCTAGATGAATCTAAAAACAACATTTCTCAATGGTGTTATTGAGGAGGAAGTGTCCATAGAGAATTTTAGGTCCCTATAAGACTAGTGTACCCCCTTATTATTATTATTGTGCCCATGTGGTCCCCATATTCTTATTATTGTGCCCCATAGAAGCCCACTATTGTTATTATTGCACTCTTACATTATTATTGTTATGTAGGCTCTGATTATATTGTGACCCCTTAGACTCCTATATATAGAAATGAGTTTTTTTCATTTGAATCATCCAAGAATTATTCATTTATGTAATGTAAAGGAGGTTTCCCGCTTGAAGAGGATAATTTTTAAGTCATTGATCTATCTATTTGTGAGCTGGTTGCATAACATTTGGTATCAGAGCTTTGAATTCTAGTGTTTCGCTACTTCAAATAGGTCATCGTGGAATTTTCACTGTAAATTTTTTTATAAGAAGCTTCAAAACCTCAAATCGATACCACATGCAATCAGAATATTAGTGAATATTGTGTAAAAATTTCAGATCTTGTCTTGCTATATTTTCAGATATATGATACGAGGAAGTTAGAGTTTTGGTAGGCTCCCAAAATCCATATCAAATAGGTGAACTATCGTAAATCATCATAAATTTCATAAAAAGAGAAGAAAGAGGATGAAATGTAGTTTTTTTGGTTTCATTTTCAAGGTTGAAGGTAAAAAACATGACACATGACACTTTGTACAAGTTCACTCTACTGAACTAGTTTATAATCAAGTCATCGTGGGATATTAGGAATAAATCTTTCTTGAAGAATCCAATCTTGGTCTGATTTGTTGAGTTGGAAAGCAGATTGAGTGTGATACTATAGGGTGAAATTTAATATCTTTAAGATTAAGAATTACAAAGATACAACAACTGTAATATCTAGCTCCTAAGAAACAAGAAGAAGGTGTGTTTTTTTTAAATTTTGCATAATGTTTGTTTGAAAAATCAATTTGAAGTAATCCAAAAGGAATAGTGAAGAATATATATCATTTTTTGATTTAAAAATTCCTTGAAACAAGAAATGGACACAACTAGTAAGAAACCATAAAACTTTTCTATGATGAAGAAGACGGAGAAATGGAACATGCTATATCAAAATTATGAGATCAAGCGCAACCAAGTTCTCTCTCAAAAAGAGTAACCAAAAAATAAGTGGAAGATAACATGGATGGTTTGAAGAATAGTTTAAAATACAAGAAGGTTTGACAAAGTTTCTACAATAAATGCTTTCTAATGGTGAAAAGGTATTAGATGAAACTCATGATGAAATCAAAATAAATTATATTCATGAACTCATAGACTCGAATGTTAGATTGACAACCCAGCATATTCCAAAGATTGATATGAAGAAATTTGATGGAAAGGATTTGGTAACATGGATACTATAGATGGAGCAATATTTTGATCCCCATAATGTGAAACACACCCAAAAGGTATGCATTGCAACTTTATATTTAGAACCCAATCAGTTTGCATGGTTTCGATGGCTTTGTTCTAGTAAACCACTCGTAACTTGGTCGTTTTTTATGGAGGAAATGATAACACATTACAAGGATAAAAAGAGAAACACCTTCTTTAGCTAATTGATAAATATCAAACAAAAGAGTTCAATCATGGAGCACAATGAGGACTTCCAAAAATTGAATATAAGGGTAAATGACATTCCAGAGGAGCATATGATTACTGCCTTCATAGGGAATTTAAAGAATAACATCCAACATGAGGTTCTCCTTTGGGAACCTGATTCATTGGAGAAGGCTTTCAAGTTTGTAAGAAAAATTGAAACCAAAATTATGGCAACAAGGAAGCCTACCACTCAAAACTATAAATAAAGAAGTATTGTTTCTCCTATCCTTCCAAAACCTACAAGGTTGACACCTCAATAGTTGGAAGAAGAAGAGAAAAAGGGCTTTGCAATAGTTGTGATAGAAAATACACTAGAGGTCATAAGTGTGCTCGTAATAAATTATTTTACATAGATTGTGAAGAGGAGGAAGAAAAGGAACAAGAAACTTCAAAAGAAGAAGATACACACCAAGAACCAACCCTAGAAAAATAAGAAATGAATCCAAGCATATATTGTAATGCATTGGAAGTAAATACCACTCGTCAAACTCTCAAGATAGAAGGACATATTAAGAATAAGGAGGTAATATTGTTGATTGATTTGGGTGGTAGCCATAATTTTATTCACTGTAAGATAGCCAAGGAATCGAATTGCTTCTTATACCTAGCACCAAAGTGTCAAATGATTGTTGCAAATGGAGGAATTATACATTGCTCTAGAAAGTGCCATAATATCAAACTAACCATGGGGTAATATGTATTGAATAGTCTAATTCTCTCTATTATAATGGGTGGTGTTGATGTTGTACTAGGAGTCCAATGGTTACAATCTTTAGGTATGATAGATTTTAATTTTGAAGAACGTTTCTTGAAATTTTTTTGGGAAGTAAATGAAGTTCAATTAAGGGGTATCGTAGGGAAAAGAGGAAATATAATTAGCTCTAATGCCATGGAAAATATTCTAAATAAAAAAAAAACAAAGTGTAATTGCACTATTATGCTTACTAGATGTTCAAACATTGAAATCATCTATTTTTCCATATCTCCAAAAAGACTTGGAGAATCATTCCAAGGTATTTGAGACTCCCAAAGGCCTCCCACCTATTCATGATCATGATCATGCTATTCATTTGATGCTAGGAAGTTTCTTCCAAACATTAGGCCTTACAGATATCCCTATGCCCAAAATAGTGAAATTGATTGTAGGAATGCATAAACTCTAAAGGTTGGTATAATTCAACCCAATCAAAGTTATTTTTCTTCTCTGGTAGTATTGGTGCATAAGAAGGATGGATCATGGAAGATGTGTCTATATTCTAGGGATTTGAACAAGATCACTATTAAATATAAATTTCCCATTCCTATCGTTGATGAATTATTGGATGAATTACATGGAGAAATTTACTTCACCAAGTTCGATCTTTGTTCAAGATATGATCAAATTAGAATGAAGACTAAATACATTTTGAAAACAACATTTGAAACTCATGAGAGTCATTATGAATTTTTGGTCATAGAATTTTGCCTTACCAATGAAACTTCTACATTTCAAGGTTTGATGAATTCCATGTTCAAACCCTTCCTTAGAATATTTGTTTTTGTATTTCTTGATGGTATATTAATCTATAGCAAGTCTTGGAAGAATCATGTTTAACATGTTGATAGGGTTCTCAAACTATTAGAGGAGAAACAATTATGTGCAAATACCTCCAAATATTTATTTGGAGTTCTAGAGGTGGAATATTTGGGTCACATTGTATGTCATGAGGTTTTTAAGGTATAGCCAAAAAAAATTAAATCCATTAAGGAATAGGAATTCCCCACAACCATAAAGCACCAACAAGGATTTATGGGAAGTCCCCACAACCAGAAGTCTTGGGTTGATGGGGTATTATCACAAGATTGTTAAGAATTATAGGAGAATAGAGACACCTCTAATGACATTACTAAAGAAAGATTCATTTACTTGGACCATTGAAGAAGCTAAGGCCTTTGAACATATTAAAGAGGCAATGTGCCAAGCACCATTCTTAGTTACACCGGACTTCACAAAAACTTTTGTTTTGGTATGTGATGCCTCAGGAATGGTATTTGTGTTGTTTTAATGCTAGAAGGAAGACCCATCGAGTTTCAAAGTTGTCCAATGAAAGGAAAGTATTTACACAAACCTATTTATGAGAAGGAAATGTTGGAAATACTACATGCACTAAAGTAATGGAAAACTTAGCTAATGGGAAGATACTTCAAGGTAAAAATATATCATGATAGTCTTAAATACATTTTGTAACAAATATTATCTTTAGAAGAGAAAAAAAAAATGGGTCACAAAAGTGTTTGGTTATGAATTTGAAATCATCTACAAAAAAGGGAAGAAAAATGTTGTTGCAAATGCACTCTCAAGAAGGATGACGATATGGAAGCATTTTTTTTTTTATTTCTATTATCCAACTAGATTGGATAACTGAAGAAAGGGATGAATGGAAGAATGTCGAAGAAGTGTCAACACTCATTGAAAAGTTGCATCAAGATCTTAGTACATCTGGTACATTTAGCTATAAAAATAATTCATTGTGGTAGAAAGATCACTTATATATTTGTAATAATTCGCAACTTAAACAAAATATTCTTTTGGAATTTCATAGCTCTCACTTAGGAGGGCACCTAGGATTTTTAAAAACTTACCATGGGGTTAAGAAGGATTTTTTTTGGGATGGCCTTAAATCTGATATTCAAAAGTTGTGGCGAAATGTTTAGTTTTCTAACAAAATAAAGTTGAATCGATTAAGACCCCGGGTCTATCACCCTTTATCCATTGCAAGTCAACATTGGGAGGAGGTTTTAATGGATTTTATCACAGGTTTACCCAAGTCTGAAGGAAAGAGTGTCATCATGGTGGTAGTTGATACACTTACCAAGTATGCATAGTTTTGTGCATTATCTCATCCATTTAAAGCCAACACAGTTGATACTACATTTATGGAAACAACTCAAAAGCTACATGGAAACCAAAATATTATTGTAAATGACAAAGATCCCATTTTCATTGGAAATTTTTGGATGAAATTATTTTGTTGCTTGGGTACTCAATTAGCTCATAACGCATCTTATCGTCCTAAATCTGATGGGAAAATTGAGATATTGAACAAAAAAATGTTTGGAAGGATATCTTCATTGCTTTGTATCTAATAAGAAAACAAAATGGGTCAAGTCATTACCTCTCACTAAATGGTGGTATAACACTTCCTTCCATATTGCAGCAAAAATGACCCCATTTATGGCACTTTATGGATATCATCCACCATCCACCACATCATGTTTAAGAGTAAATTATAAGGTTCAAGTGGTGGATATCACATTGAGCATCAACAACAAGTTCTCCAACTCTTAATGGATAGCCTCACTTTGGCACAAAATCAAATGAAACAATAGGCATATCAACATCACAATGAAAGAAGTTTTGATGTAGGCGAATGGGTATTTTTACAACTATAACCATACAAACAAATGTCCCTCAAGCAAGCTAAGAAGGATAATAAATTATCACCAAAGTACTATGGTCCTTACAAGGTGTTGCAAAAGATTAGTACTATGGGATCTAAATTGGAGCTTCATGCCTCTTCTCGAGTGCACGCACTTTTCCATGTTTCATGATTAAATAAGGTTATAGGTGACAAGCACCCATCTCAAACAATATATCCAGAACTTGACGAGGAAGGAAAAATCATATTGGAACTTGAAGTAGTCACAAAACCAAGAACTCACCAACTATGAAATCGATCAATTTCAAAGTATCTCATCTAGTGGAAGAACTTACCTGTTAAAGATTCCACATGGGAGGATCAAAATTTTATACATAAGCATCTACAATTACTGAAGCATTAAGGACAACACTTTTTTGAAGGAAAGGGGCATGTTAGGTATATATAATACTAGTGTAGCCCCTTATTATTATTTTTGTGCCCATGCAGTCCCCATATTGTTATTATTGTGCCCCATAGAAGCCAATTATTATTATTATTGTGCCCTTACATTATTATAGTTATGTAGGCTCTGATTATATTGTGACCCCTTAGACTCCTATATATGGAAAGGAGGTTTTTTCATTTGAATCATCCAATAACTATTCATTTATGTAATATAAAGGAGGTTTACCCCTCGAAAAGGATAATTTTTAAGTCATTGATCTATCTATTTGTTAGTTGGTTGCATAACAGAGAAACCATAAGGTTTTGACGCATTTGATCAAGAGTCTTATGTGTGCAGACTGAGGCGATCATGTACAGTCTCAAATAATCACCCCGAGCTTGGTACACTTGGATTGATACTTATCTCACTAGATTGGGCTTCACCAAAAGAGAAGCAAATGTCAACCTCTATCATATTTTCGTACAAGCTAAATTGCTTATCATTGTTTTATATGTTGATGATTTAGTATTTACAGGTGATGAGAAACTAATCATGTCTTCCAAAGAGGACCTTGCAAGGGAATCTGAGATGAAATACATGGGTATCATTCACTACTTCCTTGGGATGGAAGTATGGAAAGGCATTGGACAATTGTTTGTGTCTCAAGGCAAGTATGTCGTCAAGATACTACAAATATTTCACATGAATACTTTTAATCCCATAGATATATCTCTAGTGACCAACTATAGGAAGGAAAATACCACTTTGGATGAAGAGGTTGATGCTACCATTTACCGAAGGTGAGTGGGTTCACTAATCTAATTTGTGAACAAATAAGATATGTCTTATGAAGTCAACCAGTTGAGCCAAGATATGCTTGGGCCAACCAAATTGTATTAGAAGGAAAAAAATCATGTCTTACAGTACTGTTGATGGTGCTAGACATGCCAACATTTAAGGGATCTCCTTCATACGAAGTCCCAACTAGACCTCACATTGTTTGGTGTAGGACTCCCTTCAAATAAAATGGCCCAATTTCCATTCTCTTAGATATTTTCCTTAGCTATTTTTGTTCAAGACATGAGAGTGTTATGCTGGTATCTTCTAAAAGTGAGGTGAGTGTGCCTGGTGAGTGCGTAATGTAACTTGTGGTTAGGTTCTTCTACTACATAGAGGGAGAGCAAAGTGAGCCTCTAAATGAGAGGTAGTAGTATCACCAAGGAAGAGACACACATGAAATAAAAGAGGTCTATTCACCATCTAGTGGAATAGTCCACAATGGATGTTGTAGTGTTTAAAACTAAAGTACAATGGAAAATATGTACACCATGCAGTAGAGTAGTCCACACGGATGTGACAGATGTTATAACTAGTAAACAAGAAAGGCTTATTTAATATCTTGGAGAGTATTCCACAAGGATGAGAAAATATTGCTAACCAATACAACATATTCCCAACAAAGTAAGTATTAAAACAACTAAAGTAGTTCAACTATATTAGTAAGGGTGATACAAACATGCATTATAAATGCCGAAAAAATAATCTTACTAATATCTACAAAACATGCATGAAAACGTGTTGGCCTTAGCAAGGTTTTGTATTAATCAAAAGTTCCAAGACACATTTGTACACCATACATCACTAGTCCTAGTAGTGGGGCATTGGAGCCACTCCTTGCTCCTCAAAGAAATAACTGAAACTTTCAAGGCTATGTGGGAGGAACCAAGGTGAAAATTCCTTACTCATACAATAGGAGGGGTATATATAGCCAAGGTTGATACTTAACCCTTGTGACTCTTGGACTACCCTCATGACCGTTCAACTTCCTAAGACTTTGAACTGACATGACTCTTCATCTTCATATGTGTGTCCATTGGAATTTCACTTTACATTAAATTCGGTTACAACAGAAATGGCTCGTAGTAGTCATGTGGCCTTGACATCTCATGGAACAACTTGACATGGAATGGTTGGTTGGTTTTGGTGGAAATGTCAAGTTGATGTTGCTGCTAAGTGATAAATGTTATATTGAATGTGTTTTTTCTTTTCCTCTGCAAGGCTTAATGTTGTGGGGTCTTCAATGGTATTGGTCTTGTAAGATGCTTATATGCATGTGCTCCTTTTGCTTCCTCTTTGATGACATTTTTTGTCCATCCACCTGGAAGTAAGTATTCTAGCATGTGCACTCCTCCTTTGGCCTGTTCATCATTTCTCCATGATCTATCCGTGTACCTATTCCCAGAAGTCAATCATGACGGGATGACATCAAATCCAAAACCCACTAGTCTAAGCATTATGGAAATTTTGAGGTCTAAAATTGGCCTCCTAAGAAAAATTTACAACCGAAATAAAATTTATAAGAACCAATAAGATTAAAGATGATGATGTCATACATGGGGTATGATTCACCATTTTTGGAGTAAAAAAGTAAAAATATCAAAAAATAATAAAACAATAAAACAACTTTTTCAACACGTATTTTTAACTTATCCCCCTAAGGTTTTACTCAAATTTTGAGTGGGGGTACTCATTGGATCAAAAACTTAGTTTTTCATCCAAAGAGAACCCAAGTTACATAATTTTGATCAACCCTACTACATGAAAAATGAGAAGTACAATAAAAAATGTGATTGCAATCACATTTTTGATGTATTTCTCATTTTTCTTGTAGCAGGGTCCATTGAAAGTATGCAATATGGGCACTCCTTGGATGAGGAATTATATTCTACATCCAATGAGTGTTACCAGTCGAAATTTGAGTAAACCCATAGGGAGATAAGTTGAAAATACGAGTTGACAAAATATATATATATATATATTTTTCCCTCTAAAATTTGATGATGTAATCTAATATTATTTTAATATTTCCACTTCTATTTTGTAATTTCCATAAGAGGCCAATTTTATACCTCAAAACTCCCCTAATTATGATGTATTTTTTTCCATGCACTAGGCTCGGGACAGATAGGAGGCTAGGAAGAGGGCCCAGTAACTGCACACTACGCAGTGCAAGGTGATAGGGAGCAGGACTAGTCACTGAGACTACACAGAGAACACCTTAGGCTTGGATGAGGAACTTTAAGGCACACTCTTTGCTATTGGAAAAACTACATAAATGCCACTAGGAGTTAGGATTGTGTCATTGAGAACAATAGTGGCGGCTATAACGTGGGACCCTGAGGGGCACCTCTGCATAGTTTCCTGAAGGAATTCAAGGGAGGATAGTTTTGTGCATTTTTTGAGAGCAGTGAGTCCCGACTGAGAAAGGTCACTAGAAAGAAACATTTGTGAATTATTGGGGAGTAGTCCAGGCTCATGGTTCTATGCATACTGGGGTTCCAGAAGGTAGGGAGGAGGCTTGATGACTGATCTTGCGAAGTGTGTAGTTCAAGTCAGTCTCTGAGGCAGTTTCTATGCAATTATAGGAAGGAAGGGAGGTTGTTCACCTTTGGGGATTGTGTAGTGCAACTGTCCCAGAGGACAGCCTGAAGTGTTATGATGTATAAGAAGTAGAGAAACATCACTATAGGTTGAGACTGCATAGTGCAACCTAGTTGGGGTCCGGGGTGAGGGGGCTTGTCCAAACAGAAAGATTTTTAGGAAAATGGTTGTGTGGGAAGAAAGTGTACCTATGAGGAGTTGACATTGTGATCACACACTCAGTATACTTCAACAAAGTGATGACATTGACCACTGGGACAATAAGGCAAAGCATTATGCTTTGTGAGACTGTATAGAGCTAAGACCAACAAGTACAACACTTGAGATAGACCTTCAAATAACCGTCGCCATACTTGCCTAACAATTATTTCAAATTTGTGTATGAATGCGACAAATGTATACATCGCTAGGACAACTAAAACACACAAAGAAAAACCTTCAAAATCACCAGAACTGGACCGCAAGTTATGAAAAATAAATCAACATGCCGAAAGACAATAGTTGGTCAAACAAGCCAAAATAGTGAAAAGACTCAAAGGTTGCTCATGGAATAAGCCATATTGTTTACAACCATAAAATAAAAAACAAGGAAGGCTCTAAAAATTGAGTGCTAGCCAAAATTTTGGAGGGCATTGCAATGGATAGAACACTTGGCAAGACACGGGTTGAATACAATCTTCTCTATTTTTGTTCATTTTTAGTGTAGGGCCTTAGTCCTTTGGGGAGTATTAATTCATCACGTAGATTACTTTGAATTCTCCACTTACCCCATGGATACACTTGGTCAACATTGTAGCTTCTCATTTCAACATAACATAAAATTCATCCAGATCATAGTGTTTCGTATTGGGAAGGGTAGTTTGGCTCGCGATCTTAAGATTTTTAGAGTATATTTTTTCATCTTTGGTGTTTCTCTACTACCAACAGGAATGGACAGTACAATGATGGAATTGCATAGTAACACAAGAAACACTCCACCTCCAGCGAGCCTCGACAGTAACTCGATGGGGTTGCCTGTTTCTCCCCTCTACAAAGGAAGCCTTTCTCTTCTGTTGCCTTTATTAGTTTTTAAAGATAATTGTGTGTAGGAACTGAGAGGTTGTTCCTTTAGAGAGGCATATGAAGGCCTATGATTCAAGTTTTCTCATTGACATATTCCCCTTCTTCATTTCTAATAGTTGGATGTGATTGAACAAACGAGAGGAGAAAACTAAGTGTAGGAATGTGGTTTCCCAGTTTCGACACACATTTATGGTTTGACCAAAACTATCCTTATAGATGGATCATATTTTCTTTCAATACTTCATTGAACAAAAGCTATAATCAAACATAAGGAAGATAGACACATGACTAACCAAGTGTTGTAGTGTCAGAACACTCTTTTAATTTCATCCACATAGACATTCAGAATCTAGAACATAGTGAGGTACAACAATTATTTACATTAGTAAAAACAACAGAAAGAAAGGAAAACAAAACAACAAACCAAAACAACACAGAAAACAATGAAAAGACTATGAACATAGTGTGGAGCGTGACCCTGGATCTCATTGTAAATAGCATTCTAAGTCTTGTCCATTGAGAGGGCGAGAGTCAATATTCTTGTGAAGTGATTGAAGATGATACGTGTGTTGGCCAAGCTTGTCACAGACTATAAAGGGACCAATCCGTAGGGATTGAAACTTCATGTTCTTGGCTCTATCCTTGTGGCCTTTGTCCCACTTTAAGACTAGGTCACCCACACTAAAGCTAGTAGTCCATGCAGACTTTCTATCAAGCCATCTCTTGGTACGGTTCTGGTGGAGTGTAAATTTTTCTTTTTCTTTCATCCTTTCTTCCTATAACTTGTGCAGTGTGTCCATCCTATGTTGAACTAAAAGAGATGACTTGCCTAGGGATTCTTGGGACAAATGGAGAGCAAGAAAGTAAATGTTCGACGTTAGGATGGATTCTTTTCCATATAGAGGAAATAGGGGGAGGTATTGAGAGAAGGCTTATGTATGACTCAGTCGGCCCATAACGCATTTGCCAAAGTGGACTGCAAGTTTTGTTGTTCAAAGTATATTGTCTTTTTGATGATGCAAATGAGATTTCTATTTGTAGATGTGGCAAGACCATTTCCCTTTAGGTAGTAATTAGCAGAATGCTTGAAAACAATAAAATTTTCCAATGAAAATTCATAAATATTTAAAGAAGAAAAATATGTTAGATTGTCAAAAACAAGTGATGTAGGAATGCAAAACCTAGAGATGACATTCTACTATAGGAAGTTGATGACTTCCTCATCGTTCACTTGTTTCAGTAGAACTACTTCTCTCCATTGTGTGAAGTAATATGTGGTAGCCAAAATATAGCAGTGTTGCTTTGATGAATGTGGGAAAAGCCCCCCAATGATATCCAAGCCCCGCTATTGGAATGGTTCTTCCACTACAACAGGCTGCAGCGGGGCTGTTGACCTTTGATTTTTGTCAGTGCATCTCTGATAGACTGGACACCTATGAGCATAAGCATGTTTATCTTTGAATAATGTAGGCCAGTAGAAATCGACCTGCATAAGATTATGCACTTTTGTGTTCCTTGCGAAGACTCCCCTGATTTTTCCATCATGGAGATCACGTAAAACCTATTCTGAATCTTGTACCTCGAGGCACATGAAAAAAATATCATTGTGGTTCTTTCTGTAAAACACTCCATGCACCAAATGGTAAGATAATTCTTTCAATCAAAGTGCTCTCTTATACCACATATAAAAATGAGAGGGCATGGTTCTTTGCTCAAGGTGTTGGCACACTTCTAGGTACCAAGAGTTTATGTGTGAAGTGGAAAAGGCTTGCTCAAAATTGTACATTTCCATTTCTTTCTCCCAGCTTATGAGCTCTTCCTCTTCCTCCTATGCATGTACTTATTCCACTTCTAGTCTAAAAATACCATGATCCTTGATGATGTGAGGTGCCTTGATGTCAAGATCATACTCTTGCAATCCTGTCATCATGCTTTCCCTTATTTCAACCAACTCTTGTTGAACTAGTAGTGATCTAACTGCTCGATGCGACACAAAGATAATGCAATGATCTTTCAATAGGTAGGGTCTAAAATTATTCACTCCCTTACACACTACATATGCTTGTTTTTCCATGGTTGGATAGTTGATTTTTGATCCTTAGAGGCTTGCACTCTTGAAGGATATGGGTCGCTCCTTCTTCAACTCATCCTTCTGAATGAAATGTCAGAAGAAAAATGTATAGAGCAAGAAATTTTTCTGAAGCTTGGCCTATAAAGCATTGGTGCCTTTGATATTTATTGCTTGATATGGGAAAACACATCCTTTAACTCCTTTCCCCAACTATAAATTGCATCTTTCTTTATCATCTCTTGAATGGGTTTAACACTCTACATATAATCAAAGATGAAATTTCTAAGCAAGTTGATCTTCCCCAAGAAAAACTGCATGGATTTCTTGTTCACGGGGTGAGGAATCTGCATGATGGTTTGAAATCTATCTCAATCTACCTTGATCCCACTTTTGGCAATGATGTATCCATGTAAGTTACCCTTAGACACTGTGAAGATGCTCTTCATGTCATTCAAGGATATTTCGTATTTTTTGACATCCCTTAGAAATTTTATTAAGATGGCGCAGATGGTCTGACCATTGTGTTTGGAAGACTATCACATCCTTGAGGTAGACCACTACGCTTTGTCTGATGAGCCCACAGAAGGTGATGCCCGTCACACGTTGAAATGTTTCACCCACATTCACCAACCCAAATAACATTCTTCAAAAAGTGAACATACCCCACTTGGTACAGAAGGTTGTTTTAAGTTTGTCACACTCGGCTACCATAACCTAGTTATAACTTGAAAAATTGTCAAGCAAAGAAGACATATCTCATCCAGATACTATCAGTAGTATATGCTCCATGGAATTTATTGGGTATTTGTCCTTATCTAGGGCACAATTGAGATTACTAAATCTACAGATATGCATATCTCCCTGAGCTTATTTCTAATAGGGACTAAGTTGGACACCCATATTGAATGTCACAAGTTGTATATGGTCTAGGCATCCAACAACTTGGTCAGTTCTTTCTGTATGAGGGGCTCGAGAGATGGATGAACCTTCTTCATCTTCTGCTAAAAAGGCTTCTACCCTTCCTTGACTTGTATGGCATGTTGGACTATTCATGTGTCATATGTCTTAAGATCATCATAGGTCCACGTGAATACATCACAATAATATCTAAAAAGGTTGATGAAATATTGTCGCTTTGATGATGTACAACATGTACTCAGAGTTACAAACTTTAGATGCTTGTATGTTCCTAGATAAATTTATCCATTCAATAATGTTGAGATGTGGGTTTTGGCATTCACGGGTCCTTCAAAGCAGTTATGCATGTCGTACAACTCCTCAAGTGATACCACACCCATGGGGATGAGGTTTCCTTTTCTTTCATCGAGTGTGTCCTCGAGAGACTGCTCAAGGTCAACCTCATCTATTGATGCCTCTTTGAAGACGTCATTGCTAGCCATGAAATGTAGTATATGTTGATCATCATAAAAAACAAGTAAATTATTGATGTTATTCGGGACAACTGGTTTATACAAAACCTCAACAAAAAATCTATCCCTTAATGGTGACATCCTAGTAGTTGCACTTGCCACGACATCTACAACTGCATTACACATTCTTAAAACTTAAATAATATTAAAAGCTTGGAATTGAGAGATAAGTGGCCATACCTCTTGTTGATAACCCTTAAGGCGGGGTGATAAAAAAATGTATGGTTTTATGTACCTGAAGGACCATGATCTCTGATTCACCTACCACTTTTAGAACCACAACGTTGAGGTTGATGACTTTCTCTAAGCCCAAAACGAGTGCCTCATACTCTGGAGTGTTGTCCATGCACTCAAAATCCAAGAGGCTAGAGGGTTTGTGTTTTCTCTACAGAGGGCCTGTTAAAACACAACTGGTTATAGATCCCTCCTGGGTCTTGGATCCACCAAAGTACATGGGCCACATATCATCTGTACAAGGACTACTTACCACACTAGTACTATTATCACTATTGCTACTAGTGTTACAATCTGCTGTAAAAGTTTCATTTTCGCCAGTTGGGCATGGAAGGAGACCCAACTATGTTTCTTGTGGGGGAGGAGATGGATTTGAAAGATAACACCCTAACTATTTTTCCAAAAATAAATTTCTGAACATAAGTTTTGTGAAAGCCAATGATTCATTTTCTCCATTGAAGGGAGTCACATTGTGTTTCATGTATCTCTCTGACAACACTTGGATCTGGCTGTTTCTGCCCTTTTAAGAAAGCCATAAGTGTTACTAGTTAGTGGCAAAGTTCCCTTATAGATTTCTTGACCACACTCTACTACGAAACATGTTGTATTCTTTGGGGATGTCCACAACTACAGTAATGATGCATTGATGAACCCGGTCATCAAACGATAACTGGATGATCACATCCCTAAGCTCACGAATTGCTAATACGCATGACCTATCTAGCTATATGATCTACACACTTGTCTTACTCCATTGAGAATTGATCTTCTTAGCAATGGAGAGTGGCATGACATTAACTGGTGCACCAAAATAAACCAAGAATTTATGCATATTGAAGTTGAAGATTACAAAAGATAACATAAATGGTGGAAAAAGCGATTTCACTTCCTCCATGCCAAGGACATTAATCATAGATGCGATAATTTCAATAAACTTACTTGATCCCTTCCTAGAAGAGTTAGCATCACCTATAGAGGTTTTCTCAAGTGCTTGCAGAGGAATGTCCTATTAACTCTTGATTTTGGTGAGTTCATATAGGGATATGTTTTCATGAGTCTTCTTCATGTCTTCCACAATGTTAGAGTCCAAAGAAGGGAGACTCACTGAGGTGTCCAGGGGTGGAATTGAGTTTGTGGTTTCCGATCAGTTGCTTTTGTCTTTATTTCTTGTGGAAACACACTTTGTTGTAGTTGTCTTCCTAGACTTCCTCTAAGTTTTCTGTGTTGAGTTAACCAGTGGACCTATTTTCCTTAACATATCTGGTCTTATTTTATCTCCTGGTATCTCAAACATAGTGGGGACCCCTTGGCTTCTCATGTTAAATCGATTTTTTTGCTTCGGGATCGGACCGCCACTCAGAGGCTCATTCTCACCGGTGGTATTTTGGACTGCACGAGTACACTAATACATGTTTATCACATGCCCAGTATTTAGGGCTTCATCAGATGCAACATCTTATTCTTATTCATTGTCAGGATCAACCTGCTCATTAGTTGTGATGGTGTTGGACAACTCTATATCCATGTTTCTCATTCCAAGGTTCCATTTCGGGCATGTTCTTTCGGATTGCTTGTCATGGTGAAATGCATAGTATGAATCTTTGGTGAGTTGTTCAAGGTTCAAAACCAGATTGGAGTTCTACGTACATTTGGCTAGCTAGTTGTTGTTGTTGCTTGAAGCTACATTATTTTTCTGAAGGTACCTAGAAGTCCTGCTACTCATGGTTGTCTCAATCATCTATTATTTAAGTTCATCAACTTCGACGGTCAGGGACTTGACGAGATGAGTATGACTCTCAATGTCATTTTCTTCCTTTTCCTTAGCCTTACTCACAGAGGTCGGAGGCCCCTTTCTCGTATCTCTAGAGTCCTTGGTAGATTAGTCATCTACAATGACTCGAATAGCACACAGGTATATCTCTATGACAATAGGCTATTATTAATTCTCATTTAATTTTGGTCTCGCAACTCACTTGACGAATTGCACAATACTGGTCGATAGTGCAGACATGTAGTAGTCGATGGTGATGGAGTGATGAGGTTTGGTGTCTACTAAGAACTTGTTTAGAATGCAGTTAAACCTGTGGTTGACATATTTAAATTTTTATTTCTTATCCATCTTAAGACTACCTAGCTCTTTCAAAAACATTGTGGGGGTCTTATATTCAACAAAATTTTCAAGAAAGATTTGTTTGAACACCCCCCAGTTCTGGATTGAATTTGGAGAAAGGTTGTGGTATCACATAACATCTCTTGCAGCCATTGTACATGGAAATAGTATGCATGCAATGTCTTCATATTGTACCTCAATTGTCTTCATATATAGGTAGAACGTGTTTAAGTGATATTTGACCTTCATTGTCTTTCTAGGGTCATATTTCATCAAGATCTTCTCCACATCTCATGACATATTGTGTAGGACACTTGGGAGTGATAATGGTCCGTGAGTCATCCATTCCATATTTCATTTTTCCATGTTTTCCACTTTGTCATCCTCCTCCTCCTCTCATGAATCTAATGATTCCTCTTCTGAGCCTATTGGTTCTTAATCCTCTCCTCCTCCTTTGTTTCCTTGCCCTATGCCTCCTCCACCAGAACTTGAGCCAAAGATTAAGATGTTTTTTTCTTCTTCCTTTCAAAATATTGGATATTCCTCTCCTTTTTCCACAACTTTTTCCAGCTCTTCAAGAGTGGCGAAGGTCACTTTTACCACATATTGAACTACCACTCCTGTGAGGGTACTCTTTTACTTCCTCTGAGAATATAGAAGAGCGTACACTCCTAGAATCAGTCCAAGAGCTTTTGAAAATTAATAGGTGATGGGACACAAAGCTCAGATATGATGATATGGGATTTCACGTTCAGGTCTTCCAAGTGAGAAATGACCAAATTCATAATTGCGTGTATGGCAGAGGGCCTAAATGTTACTGCCTTGACAAGATGATGGATGAGTGGGGTCGGTGGGAAAATCATCCATTAACTACTGGAGGCCCTCCTTATACTTCTATAACTATTGATGGTGCTGGACCTGCTAACATTCAGGGGATCTCCTTGCTATGAAGTCCCAACTAATCCTCACACAATTTGTGTTGGCATTATGATGCATGTGTTGTACTTGACGGCAACCAACTCGTAGAAGATCAACTCACTTATATATATCTAGATGAATCTACAGAAGAGATATTAGATGTGACAGAATGCATGGGATGCCAGACAACTCAAAGGAATCAGATGACAGTTCTCAGTATGACAAGTCAGCTTTGCCATCAAGTCCAAAGGGGGAGATTGTTGGCATTATGATACATATGTTTCACTTCATGGCAACTCACTCATCTCAGATGATAAATTATAATGCAGAGAAAATTTCACGCACTTTGATGAAGAGAAAAGTTCCTTTCTTGCAAAGAAAAGTTCACGCACTTTCATGAAGAGAAACGTTCCTTTCATGCAAAGAAAACTTCACGCACTTTCATGCAGAGAAAAGTTCACGTACTTTCATGCAAAGAAAATTTCACGCACTTTAATGCAGAGAAAATCGCACACACATGGGAAATCTTATGGTTGGTTCATGGTATTAGTCTGATAGTTTTTGATCCTATGGTTTTGGTCCATGGTATTGCATCCAAAAGACTTGAACCCAGGTATTGGGTCCATCATATTGTTTTGTTATGGTTTTTGACCATGGTATTGAGTAAGGCCTAAGAGTATAAAAGGAGAAGAAGATCATTAGGCAAAGGCATGGAAAAAGACTTGAATATCTGATGTAGTATGAGATCCAGTATGTAGGATATGGGTTATGATGCATTGCTTGATCTGATATAGGAGGGATCTCACCGGTTGATGGAGAACAAGATCTAAGGATAGATCAGGATCAAATGGTTTGAAATGAATCGTCTTTATATGGTTTGATCATGGATAGACTAGATTTGAATTATTGATGCATATTTTATTGTACACATGTCATGATCTAGGTATGGCTGATGTCTGAAACAACTGCAAAGTCATGATTGAATATGTATAGATCTATACGTAGGTTGGCTTTGGTGAAAGCGCATATATACGCAGGTTTGATTCATCGTAGTAGCGTATACATAATGAAGTATGATTTTTGAAGTTGTAGTTGGGCTTGATTGTTATTGCACAGTTCTGTAGTCTGCTCTGTATTCTGGTGACTATATTGTTGACAGGGTTTCAGTGATTCAGAAATTGATGATGCTAGTATTGATTGTTTTGTGTTTCAATGATATTGATGGGTCCAGTATGAAAATTGGATGAAACACGGCCTTCAGATTATAGTGTTGTGCTCCAAGAGTATCGAGCCTGAAAATGTATGAAACGTGGTACATGGAGGAAGAAGGAGAAGGTTTTTTCCTTCTGTAGGTTGGCACCTACGTACTAGTACATCAGCTAGTACAAGAGCTAAGGGGGTGGTAGCTCCCTTCCAGTAGCAGCTGGAGAATGAGTAAAGGTTGGAGAATTTCAGTAGGCCAGCACCTACGTACTAATAAGTGGATTGGCTAGTACAAGAGCTAAGGGGGTTGTAGCTCACTTCCAAGAGAGTCTAGAGAAAGAGAGAAGGTTGTAGCCTTCTGCAGGTAGAAGCCTGCGTACTGGTATAATACTGCACCAGTACAAAACTATTGTAAAAGAAGTTTCTTAACAAAAGAATATAGAGATGACTTGCAACAGGTGGTTTTCACCCACATTGGGTTTCCACCTTATATCATGGTGTTCATATGTGCTTCTTGTGTGTGACAATCTGTTCTGTTTTACTACACCTGCTTACTATACATATGGTTAAAGAAGTTCTGATGCACTAACTAAAGATCAACATTTAATGGATTTATTGAATCATAAGTATTCTGGATATGCTAGTTGCATTAGACACAGTTGCATTGAAGTAGCGTATATGTATCTAAGTATGGAAATGAAATTTTTTTGTTGATTTGATAATATTGATTCACTCCCCCTTCTTAGTATTATTTGTAGCAATTGGTATCAGAGCAAGTCCTTTTGGTAGAAGCTTGATCGCTTGAAGGAGATCCATGGAACTATGGGAAATAAGCTTAAGAAGAAAGCACCTAAGAAGAAGAAGACATCTCAAAAGAACTATGACAGTGGGTGTATGGATTGTGGAATATGTGGAAGAAGCAAATCAAGTTTAGAATCACTTCAGAATGAAGATGAGCAAGATATATCAGGTATGAATTTGTTATCCTCTGGTGATACATCTATTTATCCTCTTAAATATGATGAAAGTGATAGCGAAACAACTGAATTTGCGCTTATGGGTGAACAAGAGAGTTATCAAATAGAGGCAGGATTTAAAAGGCTTACAGACAAAATTAGAGATCAACAAGATCTGTTGAACAAGAAGGAATGTGCCTTCAAAGAAGAATCTACCAAACTAAAAGCTCAACTAGAGGAGGGAAATAAGGTAAGGAAGTTATTCAAGGAAAAATGTCAAAAGTTGCAGAAAGAAGTGACATCATTAACGAATGAAATCAATGGAAGGAGCACAATCATCAAGAAACTTAGAGATCGATCCAGTTATTATAAAAGGCTTGAAGCTACAATCCGCTCACTAAAGGAAGATCTTGAAGAATCAAAGAAGTAGAATAAAGGACTACTCCAAGCTATTGAAAAACAAGAGAACGAAGTTCTTGAATTAAGATATCAGTTGGAAGAAGGAAGGAAAGCTGAGGAGAACATAAAGAAGCAGTATTGTGAAAAGGAAGAGCATCTTCAGATTGAGGTAAATTTTCTAAATAATAAATTAGAAGAAAAGGATAAGCTCTTAAGATTTCAAGACAGTAGTAAAATTTTGGATGATATTCTTAGTAGTCAGAGGTCTCCTGCTATCAAAACTGATCTTGGTTTTTATGAATCTACTGAAGATGAATCTAGCTCACAAGGAAAGGCAAGGAACTCTAATGATAAATCTGAAATGCTCAACAAAGAGATGAGAGGAAAAACCCATCAACATCCAAGGAAAGAAATACTTCAAAGAAAATCTTTTAATCCTCCAATGAATAATGTTGAATGTTATGTATGTCATAATCTTGGACATGTTGCAGCGAGATGTAGAAGAAGAATGGTTGAAGATCATCACATAGAGAGATCATCACATTACTTTCATGGATACTATTTTTCTTGCAATATGTTTGGTCACAAAGCTGTTGATTGCTATAGAGGGAATATGAAACATGTAAGGTGTTATGCACGTAACAAGCTTGGACATATAGCAAAGGAATGAAGGAATAAAGTACAGGCGCCATACCAAAAGGAGAAAACTTCATCACGCTTGAATATATGGAAGAAGAAGGAAGTACAGTTAGAAAGATGTGGCACAGCACAATATACTCAGACACAACACAACACAGACATAACAGACTCAAGGGGAGCTGAAAATATAAAACTGCAATGTTTTGAATCTCATACGCAAGTTCCATAAATAGAAGTCACTTATATACACGAGTTGGCCACTGCGCAGTCGCGTATATGTCAGTCTAAGGAAAAGCAGTAGGGATAGGGCTCAGGAAAAAGGGTCTGATAGGATGCAGTCCATTTTCTCTATTTAAAAATGGTTACAATCTGCTGATGATGTGAGGAAATGTCTTGATTCTTGTATAATGTTTAGAAGTGTTTTTTATCCTAACTTGATGATGATAATGCCTTGATACTTCCTGCTGATATATGCATGACCAGATATGATAGTAAACAAAATGGCACACGTTCAGGGGGAGTAGATAACCTTCTAATGCTACATTGTTGGAATTATGGTTAGTAGTCCTTGGTGATAATGCTTATATGGCTAAGTGATATATCTTGCTATGGTTATGAGTTGTCCATGACAAAATCTCATATGTTTCTTTGGGTTACATAGTTGATGTTGAGATCATATTTGTGGTTGATTCTCTGATAATGCATATATGGTGCTTACGTTGTGATATTCATAAAGATAAGGAGAAGTACAAAGCTTGTATACACATCTTCATTACTTGATGATGAGTCTATCATATGCTGCTGTCGTCATATGCATAAAGATAATCTAATATAGTTGATGCAAGTCTCCTATAGTTCTTGGCTCTCATGTGGATCAGGATTGCTGTGATTGATGATCTTGAGCTAAAGATACATAGTACTATATACAGTATGTTGGATACACGAATGATTACTCAAAATTGCATTGTTGGAGACATGATAAAATGACAGATTGATACTTACATATGTTGATTGATACGGATGTCCCCGAATGATGATACATGGATGATATATAAGATCATGTAGATCTTGATGTTGATGAGATGGCTATGATGTCTTTCAAGAGGATGAGTTGATATCTATATGCAGACATACCTTGCTACAGGACATTTATAGGTTGCTGATCTAGAAATGGTTTTACACGAGTTTTATGAAGAACATCCGCGTATATATGCAGGTTTATATGGATGTAGTCGCGTATATGGTGTTTTTGAAGGAAATCAGTGGGGAGAGACTATGATTTAAGGAAGTCTGATATGAGTCTGACAGAGACCATCTGAAATAGGTTCAGGGGGAGTAGATAGACTTTTGATAATGCATTGCTGGCGTTATCTTAGAAGTTTTTGGTTCAAGTACTCAGCTGTTGTTGATTTGAAGTAGAAAAAATGCAGAGGGAGAACAGAAGGAGAACATGGTTGCTGATCTGAATAGTGATATGCAGATGCTGCTGATATTAGTTATTGATAAATTTCATAGTTTTTCTCTAGATATTTCGTCTTTATGTCATATATGTCTTTTGTTATCAAGGTCATGTAACGACCTATTTTGGTTTCCCCACTATGCCTGGGATGAATGATGTAATGTACTTGTTTATCATGAGAAAACTTCTACTGTAAGCCCACTTGGATGGGTGGATGAGTCAATATTTGTATATCCTCACTTGGTTGAGAGATGGATTTATGTATGAGTCTTGGGTGATAGGAAGGTCATTTAAGATAGAGTCATGTTCTTCTTGTAGAAAATCTTTTTGCAGATCTTGCCTACAGTCAGGGGGAGCATGAACAACACACTTCAGTACTGCAGAGACTCAGCATGTACTCAGGGTAGCATGGACAGATTGGTACAACTTGGCATATACAAAGGGGGAGCTCATTCAGAAATTTCAACAGTCACTCAGGGGGAGTATGGACAGCAAAGGAAGAGAATATCTTGGTTCGCCCTTTGCACTTGATGTCAAAGGGGGAGAGTGATTTGTTATTGTTGCCATCAAGTCCAAAGGGGGAGATTGTTAGCATTATGATGCATGTGTTGTACTTGATGGCAACCAACTCGTGCAAGATCAACTCGCTTATATATATCTAGATGAATCTATGGAAGAGATATCAAATGTGACAGAATGCATGGGATGTCGGACAACTCAAAGGAATTAGATGACAGTTCTAAGTATGAAAAGTTAGCTTTTCCATCAAGTCCAAAGGGGGAGAATGTTGGCATTATGATACATATGTTCTACTTGATGGCAACTCACTCATCTCAGATGATAAATTATAGTGCAGAGAAAAGTTCATGCATTTTCATGAAGAGAAAAGTTCCTTTCATGCAGAGAAAAGTTTCCTTTGGTACACCTTCGCATATACAAAGGGGGAGCTCATTTAGAAATTTCAGCAAGCACTCAAGGGGAGTATGGACAGCAAAGGAAGAGAATATCTTGGTCTGCCCTTTGCCCTTAATGTCAAAGGGGGAGAGTGATTTGGTATTGTTTCCATCAAGTCCAAAGGGGAAGATTGTTGGCATTATGATGCATGTGTTGTACTTGATGGCAACCAACTCATAGAAGATCAACTCACTTATATATATCTAGATGAATCTACGGAAGAGATATCAGATGTGACAGAATGCATGGGATGCCCGACAACTCAAAGGAATCAGATGATAGTTCTCAGTATGACAAGTTAGCTTTGCCATCAAGTCTAAAGGGGGAGATTGTTAGCATTATGATGCATGTGTTGTACTTGATGGCAACCAACTCGTAAAAGATCAACTCACTTATATATATCTAAATGAATCTATGGAAGAGATATCAGATGTGACAGAATGCATGGGATGCCAGACAACTCAAAGGAAACATATGACAGTTCTCAGTATGACAAGTTAGCTTTGCCATCAAGTCCAAAGGGGGAGATTGTTGGCATTATGATACATATGTTGTACTTGGTGGCAAGTCACTCATCTCAGATGATAAATTATAGTGCAGAGAAAAGTTCACGCACTTTCATGCAGAGGAAATTTCACGCACTTTCATGCAGAGAAAAGTGCACGCACATGTGAAATTTTATGGTTGGTTCATGGTATTAGTCCGATAGTTTTTTATCCTATGGTTTTGGTTCGTGGTATTGCATCCAAAAGAGTTGAACCCAAGTACTGGGTCGGTGGTATTGTTTTGTTACGGTTTTGGACCATGGTATTGAGTAAGGCCTAAGAATATAAAAGGAGAAGAAGATCATTAGGCAAAGGCATGGAAAAAGACTTGAATATCTGATGTAGTATGAGATCCAGTATGTAGGATATGGGTTATGATGCATTGCTTGATCTAAGCTAAGGAGGGATCTCACTGATTGGTGGAGAACAAGATCTAAGGATAGATCAGGATCAAATGGTTTGAAATGAATCATCTTTATATGGTTTGATCATGGATAGACTAGATCTGAATTATTGATGCATGTTTTATTGTACGCATGTTATGATCTGCGTATGATTGATGTCTGAAATAGCTGCAAAGTCATGATTGAATATGTATATATCTGTATGTGGGTTGGCTTTGGCGAAAGTCCGTACATATGAGGGTTTGATTCATCGTAGTAGCATATACATAATGAAGTATGATGTTTGAAGTTGTAGATGGGTTTGATTGTTATTGTAGAGTTCTGTAGTCTTCTCTGTGTTCTGGTGACTGTATTGTTGACAAGGCTTCAGTGTTTCAGTGATTCAGAAATTGATAATGCTAGTATTGATTCTTTTGTGCTTCAATGATATTGATGGGTCTAGTATGAAAATTGGATGAAACGTGGCCTTCAGATTATAGTGTTTTGCTTCAGCAGTATCCAGTATAAAAATGTATGAAACATGGTACATGGAGGAAGAAAGAGAAGGTTGTTGCCTTCTGTAGGTCGGCACCTACGTACTAGTACATCAGCTAGTACAAGAGCTAAGGGGGTGGTAGCTCCCTTCCAGTGGCAGCTGGAGAACGAGTAAAGGTTGGAGAATTTCAGTAGGCCAGCACCTATGTACTAGTAAGTGGATCGGCTAGTACAAGAGCTAAGGGGGTTGTAGCTCCCTTCCAGGAGAGTCTCGAGAATGAGAGAAGGTTCTAGCCTTCTGCAAGTAGAAGCCTACATGTTGGTATAAGACTACACCAGTATAGAACTATTGTAAAAGAGGTTTCTTATTAAAATAAGATAGAGACGAATTGCAACAGGTGGTTTTCACCCACATTGGGTTTCCACCTAATATTATGGTGTTCATATGTGCTTCTTGTGTGTGATAATCTGTTATGTTTTACTGCACGTGCTTACTATACATATGGTTAAAGAAGTTCTGATGCACTAACTAAAGATCAACATTTAATTGATTAATTGAATCATAAGTATTCTGGATATATGCTAGTTGCATTAGACACAGTTGCGTTGAAGTAGCGTATATGTATCTAAGCATGGAAATGAAAAAGCTTTATTTATTTGATAATACTGATTCACCCCCCTCTCAGTATTATTTCCAACAGTTGGTATCAAAGCAGGTCCTTTTGGTAGAAGCTTGATCGCTTGAAGGAGATCCGTGGAACTATGGGAAAGAAGCTTAAGAAGAAAGCACCTAAGAAGAAGAATACATCTTAGAAGAACTATGATAGTGGGTGTATGGATTGGGGAATATGTGGAAGAAGCACATCAAGTTCAGAATCACTTCAGAATGAAGATGACCAAGATCTATCTGGTATGAATTTGTTATCCTCTGGTGATACATCTATTTATCCTCTTAAAGATGATGAAAGTGATAGAAAAACAACTGAATTTGCGCTTATGGGTGAACAAGAAAGATATCGAATAGAGGCAGAATTTAAAAGGCTTAGAGACAAAATTAGAGATCAACAAGATCTGTTGAACAAGAAGGAATGTGCCTTAAAAGAAGAATCTACCAAACTAAAAGCTCAACTACAGGAGGGAAATAAGGTAAGGAAGTTATTCAAGGAAAAATGTCAAAAGTTGCAGGATGAAGTGACATCATTAAGGAATGAAGTCAATGAAAGGAGCACAATCATCAAGAAACTCAGAGATCGATCCAGTTATTATGAAAGGCTTGAAGCTACAATCCGCTCACTAAAGGAAGATCTTGAAGAATAAAAGAAGCAGAATAAAGGACTACTCCAAGCTATTGAAAAACAAGAGAACGAAGTTCTTGAATTAAGACATCAGTTGGAAGAAGGAAGGAAAGTTGATGAGAAGATAAAGAAGCGGTATTGTCAAAGGGAAGAGCATCTTCAGATTGAGGTAAATATTCTAAATAATAAATTAGAAGAAAAGGACAAGCTCTTACGATTTCAAGACAATACTAAAATTTTGGATGATATTCTTAGTAGTCAAAGGTCTCCTGCTATCAAAACCGGTCTTGCTTTTTATGAATCTGCTGAAGATGAATCTAGCTCACAAGGAAAGGCAAGGAACTCTAATGAGAAAGCTAAAATGTTCAACAAAGAGATGAGAGGAAAACCCCATCAACATCCAATGAAAGAAATACTTCAAAGAAAATCTTTTAATCTTCCGATGAATAATGTTGAATGTTATGTATGTCATAATCTTGGACATGTTGCAGCCAGATGTAAAAGAAGAATGGTTCAAGAACATCTCATAGAAAGATCATCACATTACTTTCAGGGATACTATTTTTCTTGCAATATGTTTGATCACAAAGTTGTTGATTGCTATAGAAGGAATATGAAGCATGTAAGGTGTTATTCATGTAACAAGCTTGGACATATACCAAAGGAATGCAGCAATAAAGTACAGGCACCATACCATAAGGAGAAAACTTCATCACGCTTGAAGATATGGAAGAAGAAGGAAGTACAGTCAGAAAGATGTGGCACAACACAATATACTCAGACACAGCACAACAGAGACATAACAGACTCAGGGGGAGTTGAAAATATAAAACTACAGTGTTTTGAATCTCATACGCAAGTTCCATAAATAGAAGTCACATATATATGCAAGTTTGCCACTGCGCAATCACGTATATGTCAGTCTGAGGAAAAGCAATAGGGATAGGGCTCAGGAAAAAGGGTCTGATAGGATGCAGTCCATTTGCTCTATTTAAAAATGGTTACACACTGTTGATGATGTGAGGAAATGTCTTGATTCTTGTATAATGTTAAGAAGTGTTTTTGATCGTAACTTGATGATGATAATGCCTTGATACTTCCTGCTGATATATGCATGATCAGATATGATAGTAAACAATATGGCACTGGTTCAGGGGGAGTAGATAATATTCTAATGTTGCATTGTTGCCATTATGGTTAGTAGTCCTTGGTGATGATGCTTATATGGCTAAGTGATATATCTTGCTATGGTTATGAGTTGTTCATGACAAAATCTCATATGTTTCTTGGGGTTACATAGTTGATGTTCAGATTAAATTTGTGGTTGATTCTCTGATAATGCATATATGGTGCTTACATGGTGATCTTCACATGCATAAAGATCATATAATATAGTTGATGCAACTCTCCTATAGTTCTTGGCTCTCATGTGGATGAGGATTGCTGCGGTTGATGATCTTGAGCTAAAGATACATAGTACTATATATAGTATGTTGGATACATGAATGATTACTCAAAATTTCATTGTTGGAGACATGATGATGATAAAATGACAGATTGATACTTACATATTGTTGAGTCCCAAACTTACACCTTCCCTACATCCCTTTTTATCCTTTTTCTCCAGTTACCTGAACCTCTAAGCTATCAAATCACTGCATAAGAGCTTAAAATGAGTATATAAATGGTTTCCTAACTATTCTTTGTGACAGTTGTTTGGTTTAAATTTTTGTTCAACCAGCTGCAGAATCAGCCACTTTCCGCAGCCAGAATCAGTTTCCGCAGCCTTTTTGTTAAACTGTATGCTACAGGTGTCCATTGAAGAACTTAGCCACATGGGCAAGCCATAAAGGATGTGGACATGGAGCGTGTCCCCTTGTTTCAGCCAAATCATCCATAGAAGCATGCGGTCAAGGCTGGTCAAACGATGGTCAACACAAGGGGTTAAGCGATGGCACGGCTCTGATTTCAGCAGGAGGAGGTTTGCTAATCGACCGAATCCAACAAACCATCTCTTGGATTTACTGTCCATGGCCACCATACTACTATAACTCTAGATTTTTTCTTTTACGTGCTTGGCTACCAGCGCAACCCGTGTTAGTTTGTTATGCATTTTCTGCTATAAATAACGCATCTCCATATGCGTATAGCTAGTTAGTTGTTGTGTAAACTTGACTGTTGTAAGAGCCTTTGAGCCGAGACTTACTCTCTATTTCATAACTATTTTGCAATATATGAGAAGAAACTGGTTTCTCGTTCAATTTTATGATTGGTTCTGAATGACCGAGGGTGCAGAGGGCCCCTGTACACCAAGGTCTTGTAGCTGATGTATAGTTGTATGTTTTTCTTCATTTTACGCTTTTGATACCATAGATACTTGTTGTATATATTAACTTGCTTATGGTTGATGTCACTTGCTTGTTCATAAGTTCTTTTATGCTTTTATTTAATTGTCAACTGATCAGTGTTTGCATTTCAGGTTCTGATAGGAAGCCCGAGGAGTACATATAAGTTTTGTTGACTAATGACATGATGGGATTATCTTTTCCTACTGCTGATTTGTTTTATTGATTTTAATTCCAGCATTTATTATTTCTTAGTTTTTCGTTGATTCATTTACTTTTTTGCAAGTTAGTGATTAGACTATTCATATCATTCTTCAGTTGCCAAATGATGAGGGATTGTAGAGTGAATGTGTAGCTTAATCTTAGTTTTATTTCACGCAACTTAGATATCAGATCATTCAATTTGTGTATGACTACTTCCTATAGCCAGAGCGAGTTAAATGATCAGGGGTCAAAAATGAGTTGATGTGATATGATTAGTTTACTTTCCTTCCAGTCATTAAATTTCTTTGAAGTTCAGTCTTTTCTCTTATTTATAACAGTAACAAGGATACTGGGTTCCATAGTCATAGTTCACTGTTTTGTTAATTAGAATCTAGGCACATCTTGATTTCATCATTGTAAAGTTTGAACACCTTTGGATCACTTTGAAGTTCAGAAATTATTCATTGAATACAATTGTCCATACTTGATTACTAGAATCACCATCTCACACACCATTTCACATTAGGAAATCAACAAGAAGATAAATCTAAAAATAAACCAAAAACTAAAAACGACAATGAAATAAGAAAATGGTTATCTTGCATAGATAGTGCACTTCACTTCAATAGTTTACGACTCCTCGATTGACAATTTATATAACAATTTAGAACATACTAAATTGACAAAACATTTTGGCGCCATTGCCGAGGAAGTGAAACTAGGTAGCCAAATTCTTAATATATATATATATATATTATATATATATATATATATAAACAAGAAAATTCAAGAGGTAAAAATTGATAATTCTCAAAGTATGCTCTCCTCTTGCACCTAGTGTGACCTAAAGGATCAGAAAAGAGAGTTATTGATTTAGTAATTTCTTGAGTATTCTCTCTTCTTGCACCTTGAGTGATCTGGAATATCAGAAAGAGAATTATTAACTTGACTTGAAGAAATAAAAATGATATGCATAGAGCAAGAGATTCTAGGGGAACATTTATAGCTAGGGCCAAGAGTTCAATTTTTACAACCCCATCCACTCCAAGGTATAGGCAAGATACACCTCCAACATCTCTAACTCATACTCCTAGCCTTAGGATCCCTGGAGTTCAAGAGGCAATAGTTGAATTAGGAGACTCTCCCACAATATCCACCGAATTTGAGTTAGGAAAAGACCCTTTCTTTACTTCTAGAGGAAAACACATTGTAATTGAAGAAGTTGAATCACTTGAAGAAGGAGAGGGAGAAATTCCTCCTCGTTCGCCATGGATAGAAGAACTAGAGGACTTTGAAATATCTAAGGAAGCTATCATGACATAGGAAGTAGTAAATGGATCTGGAGGAGGTAGAGGTGGAGGTAGAGGAGGAGGAAACAATGGAGGAGGTAGAGGTAACAACGGGAGAAACATGGATGGAGACAACTCATTTGGATTTCCTATAGTTGATGAGAAATCTCGAACAACAATGAAAAATATCTCACCATATGTCCTCCCAAACTTTTATGGGTTGAGAAGTGAGGACCCTGAAACATTTTTTTTTGAGTTTGAAGTCGTGTGCCGAACTTATGATTACATGGAAGATGCTCAAAAACTCAAGTTTTTTCCTTAAGAATTGAAGGGAAGTGCTCTAAAATGGTTCATGGGATTAGTTACTCAATCAATTAGGACTTGGAATGACATGAAACAAACATTTTGGATAGATACCTAGACTATTGTATGCCCACCAATCATAAGGACGAGGTATTCAAAATGTTACAAAAAGAAGATGAAAACTTGGAGGATTACTTCAAAGATTTCAATATAACCTCAAAAGAGAAACAATGAGTAACCTAGATGAAGAAACCTTGAAAGCCCTTCTACTAAAATCCATTAGAGATGAATGGATAGATATTTTGAATATGATGGGGAAAGGAGATATATCTCAACTTCCACTTCATGATATAGCAAAGCTATGTGTCCATCTCTCAAGGGGAAAATCTAAAACTGGAAAAGGTCTTAGAGATCCTTCTCTCATTAGAGCAAATAAATCTGCAACTGGATCAGTGAGTAGGGCTGAGATTGGCAACATGCTTGATGAGTTTAAAACAGATATTTTAGGGATTCTTAGTGAGCAACTAGACACTGTTAAGATACAAAACAAGCAGAAAGCAGACGCTGAAGCTTTAGCCATCTTTTTTTCCAAAATGTAGGAAGAAACACACTCTAAGGGATTTACCCTTAGATGCAAAAGTTGTAGAAACATGTGCGATTTTCTCAGAAAGCCAGGAGACCAAGGATTGTCCTTCAATTCTTGGGCTCAAATCTATCTTTCAAGAAAACCCAAATTCAATTGAGTCTCTCTATTTTGTTTCAAGGAGACCTTGGCAGGGGCAACAAAAACAAGGGTTTAATAACCCCATGAACTTTCAACCCCCACCAAGTTGGAATCCCTGGCAACAACCTTGGTCCCAGCCTCAAAATCCATTTCAATCATGGGTACAAGGTATGCAAAATCCTTATGGGAGATTTGCTCAAGTTTACCAATATCCTCCATCTTTTCAAAACCAAGAAGTTCCACAACCTCCAAATTAGAATCCACAACTTTCATTACCATTTCCACAACAACAACCTTCTCAAAAAAACCCAAATTCCCAACTCTTGCTTCCATTCCAACAAAAGACAAATCAATTACCTTCCCAGCCATTGCCAAATCCAAATAATAAAAATCCTCAAAATGCTTACATGGTATAAGGACAACAGTTTCCTAACTATATGGTTGTTCCTCTCAATGATTTACAACTCAGATCTGGTAGATTTTTAGACAAGCCTTCTATAGATACTCAAAAGCAAAGCATTTCTGAGGAAGAATCTCTTAAAGCCAATAAAGGTTCTGAAGTATCTCTTCAAAACCCAAGAAATCAAGAAGAAAAAGAAAAAGAATCAACCCCCACAACTCCTATAGTCAAGCAACCTGCATCTTCATCCACGCCTCCTTTTCCTAAAAGATTACAAATTGATAAAGGAGTGGAAAAACAAATCTTGTTGCCTAACTATGATTTTCTAGATGAATTAAAGAATGTCTATATCAAGATTCCCTTTTCACAAGCCATTAGAGAAATTCCTATTCTAGCCAAAACAATAAAGGAGTTGAGTCTCAAAAGACCAGGAAGGAAACCAAGAGATACAAGAAAAATCCACCTAGTAGGAAAAATTGTAGATATCACGATGGGAAAAGTTACAATGCAGAAGTATGTAGATCCCGGTAGTCCAATTGTCAAAACACATATCAATGGGGTAGAAATTCCAAATACTTTGATTGATTTAGGGGCTGCTATCAACATTATGAGTACACAAACTATGGAACAACTAAAACTTCCTAATCTTCTTTTTACACCTACTCTACTGCAACTTGCAGATCGATCAATTATTAAACTAGATGGTGTATTAGAAGACATTTCGGTCTCCTTAGATTCTTGGGATTATCCAATGGATTTCATGATTTTAACTCCCAAGAGTAATCTAGGAGGGCATCTACTCATTTTAGGAAGACCTTGGCTAGCCACAGCCGATGCTTTTATCAGTTGTAGATCAGGGGATATGTATATTTCTGATGGTAATTCGACAAAGAAATTCAATCTGTATCCTCCAGCAAAAACAACTACAGAGATAGGAGATAATGAATGGGTCGATGATGAGGACATTATACAACATGTCTATACTATTTCTAAAATCAGTGAGGATAGTCAAATTCTGAATACATCAGAAAACTTTGAAATCTCTTCAGAATATGACCACACACAATTTCAGTTAAATTATGACATTGAGTATCTATCATCTAGACAAATGTCTCTTTACTCTATGGAGGAGTTTGGTAGTTCTGCCATTGAGATTTTTCCAGGTAAAACATTGAATATCAACAAAAACTTGGAAAGATCACAACAGGAGAAGCTAACCAAAATCTTGCAAAAAAATTCTACTGCATTTGCATGGGATTATACTGATATGAAAGGTATTGATCCTAAGACTTGTATTCATCACATCTACATTAAGGAAAATAGCAATCAGACAACCTCAGAGAAGGATGAATCCAAATCATAGAGAAATAGTGAAAGAAGAGCTCCAAAAACTACTCAATGTAAACTTCATTTATCCAATTTCAGATAGCCGATGGGTTTCTCCTTTGGTTATAGTACCTAAAAAGAATGGTAAATGGAGGGTATGCATTGATTATAGGGAATTGAATAAAGTGACTTTAAAGGATCACTTTCTTTTACCCTTTATCGATCAAGTATTAGATACTCTAGCAGGAGAAAAATACTTTTCATTTCTGGATAGTTTTAGTGGCTATAATCAGATTCAGGTAGCACCTGAAGATCAATATAAGACCACATTCACTTGTCCATGGGGAACTTTTGCTTACAAAGTGCTTCCTTTTGGATTATGTAATGCACCTTCAACATTTCAAAGGGCAGTACTAGGTATCTTTTCTGATCTAATCCATGATTGTCTAGAGGTCTATATGGATGATTTTACAGTTTATGGTGATTCATTTGAAGAGGCATTAGAAAATTTGGATAAGGTCCTTATTAGATGTAAAGAAACGAATCTTTCATTGAGTCATGAAAAATGCTTTATGATGTTTATTGAAGGAATACTTTTAGGACATCATATTTCAGGAGATGGAATTAAAGTTGATAAATCAAAAGTTGAAGTCATCTCCAAGTTGCCTAGTCCAACTTGTCAAAAAGATGTTAGAAGTTTTTTGGGATTTCCTGGGTATTATAGAATATTTATAGAAAACTTCACCAAAATAGCATCTCCACTCTTCAAATTTCTTACAAAAGACTGTGAATTCAAATGGGATCCTGATTGTCAATCATCATTTGAAACTTTGAATACAATAATATCTGAAGCACCCATTTTGAGATGGCCAAATTGGAAACTTACTTTCCATATTTCTACAGATGCTTCAGATACAGCTCTAGGAGCTGTGCTGGGTCAAAAGGATTTAGTTCCTTATGCCATTTACTATACCAGTAAAAATTTGACTCCCACTGAGTTGAACTATACTGTAACTGAAAAAGAGTTTTTAGCTGTTGTTCTTGCAATCAATAAGTTTAGACATTATATAACAGGCTATGAAACTTTTGTCCATATTGACCATTCTGCAATTAGATATCTAATGAAAAAACCTGTTACTTATGGTAGAGTTACAAGATGGCTCTTACTTTTACAAGAATTCAATATTACTATGTTGGATAGACTAGGAAAACAAAATACAGTAGCTGGTTTCTTGTCTAGAATCCAAAATACTAAAGAAGATTCTCCTGTAGAGGATAAGTTTCTAGATGAATATTTGTTTGCAGTAACTACTACGACTCCTTGGTATGCAGATATTGCTAACTATTTGGTTACAGGGAAACTGTCTCCACATCTATTTCCTGGTGAAAGAAGAAAAATTATTCAGGAGAGTTCAAAATATTCATGGATTTCTAATGAATTGTTTAAAACAAGGCCAGATTGTGTGATCAGAAGATGTGTTCGGGAAGATGAAATACCTGACATCCTCAAGGCATGTCATGATGAGCCATGTGGTGGATACTTTGCTGACAAAAGGACGGCCTATAAAATCCTTTCTTTAGGATATTACTGGCCTTCCCTTTTCAAGGACACAAAAGAATATGTCAGAAGTTGTGACAGCTGCCAAAGAGTAGGGAAACTGACTCTTTCAAATGAAATGCCATTACAACCTCAGGTACTCATTGAACCCTTTGAAAAATTGTCTTTAGATTTCATTGGACACATTAATCCACCATCTAAGAAAAATAAGTATATATTGGTATGCACTGATTATGTCACTAAATGGGTAGAAGCCAAAGCATTACTTGCTGCTAGTGAAAATTCAGTTGTTAACTTTCTTTATGAGGATATTTTTACTTGCTTTGGTGTCCCAAGAGAAATTGTGACAGATCAGGGAAGTCAATTTACATCCAACATGATGGAGAAGCTGATGGAAGAATACAAGATCAAGCACAGGAAATCTACTCCTTACCATCCACAAGCAAATGCCAGTGGAGTTCTAAGCAAACAAAGTCATTGAAAGTATGCATCCTCCACCGAAGACTGTTCATCTACATAGAAGAGATTGGGCTGAAAGGCTTCCTGAAGCCTTATGGGCCTATAGAACTACATGGAGGAATGCAACAATACATTCTCCTTATGAACTTGTTTATGGGAAAGAAGTCCTGCTCCCCATTGAATTTTAAGTTAAAACTTTCAACATGGCAGTTCAGTTGGGGATGGACCTATCAAAAGCTCAAAAACACAAAATGGAGCAGTTGAATGAACTAGATGAGATCAAACAAGAAGAAATTCTAAGAACTGATCTAGTTCAACATCAAAGAGCTAAGTGGCATCACAGATATATCAAAGAGACCATTGATGAATTTCAAACTCCTGTTATTGTGAATGGCCATAGATTAAAGAATTTGTCAAAATGTTTCAAGAGAATTCTACAATAAGGTTGGTGAAGAAGAATCCTTCTTCCCCACCAACCTAGCCTTTGTTCCTTTCTGTTAAAAATAAATAAATAAATAAAAAATAAAGTTGTATAAGCCTGAAAACCAATCTATGATTGGCAGTCTTATACAGAAAATGTAGAGTGAAAATCAGGGACACCTGACACTCTATATTTTCCAAAAAAAAAATATTCCTTTCTTCATCATTTCCATTTTTCACTCCACTCACTTCATCTCACTTAATTTCATTTCCATTTTCACTCCACTCACTTCATTTCACTCCATCTCATCCATTCCATTCCATCAATAAAAAAATTTTCCTTCCCATGATTATTTCCATTAAGATATTTATGGTCTAACTATCTCTGTTTAGCTAAGTGGTTACTGTGCCAAGTTTCCACAGCCAAAATCACTTTCCGCAACCATAACCATTTTTCACAGCCACCACTCTATTTTTCAAAATTACAGTCAAGGTGTTAGTGCAATAAAATAAAAATGCAGGCATGAAGACATGGATATGGGGCATCCACAGACATCAACAGGGAGAAATTGAGTCAGGGCTACTGGACAACAAAGACAAGGATTCTAAAGGTATGGTCAAAAATTTATTTCAAATAGCAATTAAAGGCACAAATTTGCATAGTTATTTAACCATTAAAGCTCACTATGTGCAATGATTATTATGATAGCTCCACTACCATTCCACTACCTCAGTCCATACCTCATACATTTACTCCCTAAACTATCTCATGATTATTTTTTGGGTTCAACTCATAGATGAACTACACTCCCGCACTCCACTTACATTCATGAGATGTGACCTATGTGAATACGGCTCCTCTCCACTGTACTTTGTGCAGTCATTTTATCAAGTGTAACGTCTCACACAACCATTTAATTCAAAATCTCGATGCCATTTCACTTGTGTTAAGCCGCACTTCATTAGCATATGCCTCAATTCTATCTCAGCTACTCATCCACTGTTTCGCTTACAACTCCTGAACATCCCAATTCTCGTATCCATTTTCCATCTCGACCATCGTCCTTCCACAAACAGAACCACCCTACCTCTAATAAAACCCTCATACAATACGCAGTTTAATTTTAGAGAAGAATTTTTAACCAAGGAAGATGGGACGGCTACTGAGGGTAGAGCTGGAAGGGCTTAAATTTTTAGAAGGGTACCCTCATGCAAAGGAATTGCTGAAGAAAGCCAAATGGCTTCGTTTCATCCAGAAATTCAAAGGCCATAATAAGGAGGTCACGAAAGCCTTTGCAACGTCTTTCAATGACCAGGTGATAGAGATTGGAGACCTGAAATTCATGGTCACTGAAGCCTCAATTGCTGCAGCTACAGATTTGCACCGGGAAGGCAAGCATTGGTTTAAGAACAAAAGTCTGGATGAGCAAGCATGGAGAGTCATATTGCGTAACCCAGGTATGGATGTTACTGTATTTACACGAGGGATTCTTGTTAATGCACTGAATGAAGAATGGGCAGGCCTACTATTAATCATTCAAAAAATTATTACTTCTGAAGGTCGGTTTCGTACGATGTACATGTATCACACTAGGCTCTTGATGAACTTTCTAGAGAAACAAGCTCTTAATTTGCCTTATTTCTTACTGTTGAGTTTGAAAAGGATGAGTAATACAGTCCAAAAGAACACAGGAGATATAGAGCCTCATTTGTACCATCATGGATTAGTGAGGATTCTAGTCAAAGACCAGTTGAAAAGAAACAAAGATACTTGGGAGAGGTTTCCAATGAGAAACTATTTTCAAGAAAAATCTGAAGCCCCGGGAAGCAGTACACCAAAGGCACCGAGAAAGAGTAGGAGAAAAGGAAAAAGTTTCATAATCCAAGACTCTCCTATTCATAAAGCTAAAGAAACTATTCAAAAATAAAAGGAGGAAAGAATTAAGGACAAAAAGCAAAGAAAGTTGAAGGGAAAGAGGAACTTACAAGATGTTTACCAATCACCAGAACCATCTATAGAGGAATATTATCAAGTGCTATCTGAGAGACTAGTGTACCTCCAAAAACAAGCTGCCACAACTAAGAAAGAAGAAAAAGGGAAACAAATTATGGTAGAGGAAAGTACTAGTCCACAGCACTTAAGAAGGAGCAGCAGACTCAAAGGAAAGTGGAGGAGAACACAAGTAAAAGGACCCCACTTCATTTAATTGGGTGGGGAAACACCTGAAAAACCTCAAGCGGGCCACAATCCACCTCGTCCTCTACCTGATATTGAGGCCATACCTTCCGATGTTGATGAAAGCCCTTCTCGGCCAGAACTAGAAGACAGTCCTCCTCCTCAAAAAGACTTTGAATCCAGCCCGAGGCAAACGCCTGAAATTGATCCAAAACAGCAAGAGGTATATGACTACCTCAAGTCTTTAGAGAAGACAGCTGCAGGCCCGAGCACACCATCCATTCTTCCTCACATGACACAAGATGCACAGGTTCAAGCTTTGAAACAAGAAGTGTTTGAATTGGAAGTTCTAAATAGGCACATCAAAAAAGAGAACGAGGCATTAAAAGAGAAAAGCAAAGTGGAAAAAATTATAAATGATAATACCATGTTACATATGGGTTTGTGGCAGAAGAAGAACAAGAAACTGAAGAAGAAGTGCAGAAAGTTGAGTAGGGAATTAATCAATCTCAAGTTCAGATGTTTGATAAGGAAACCCAGGATGGTGGTAGCACGAAGAAAAAAGAGGAGAGGACTGGATGTCTTAGCAGAGGCTTCAGAATACATAGATTAAAGGGAGATGACTAAATTTTGGTTGCATGAGGACATGCAACACCTTCATAGTGGGGGTATGTTGAGTCCCAAACTTACACCTTCCCTACATCCCTTTTTAGCCTTTTTCTCCAGTTACCTGATCCTCTAAGCTATCAAACCACTGCATAATAGTTTAAAATGAGTATATAAATGGTTTCCTAACTATGTTTTGTGACTGCTATTTGGTTTAGATCTTTGTTCAACCAGCTGCGGAATCTGCCACTTTCTCCAGTCAGAATCAGTTTCCATAGTCTTTTTGTTAAGCTGTATGCTACAGGTGTCCATTGAAGAACTTAGCCACATGGGCAAGCCATAAAGGATGTGGACATGGAGCATGTCCCCTTGGTTCACACAAATCATCCATAGTAGCCTACGGTCAAGGCCGGTCAAATGGTGGTCAACACAAGGAGTTAAGCGGTGGCACGGCTCTGTTTTCAGCATGAGGAGGTTTGCGTAGCAAGGTCCTGAGTTTTAGGAGGTGTATTAACACCTAGGGACTGCTCATCGGCTGAATCCAACAAACCATCTCTTGGATTTACTGTCCAGGGCCACCATACTGCTATAACAATTGATTCTGTCTTTTACGTGCTTGGCTACTAGCACAGGCCGTGTTAGTTTGTTATACATTTTCTGCTATAAATAACGCATCTCCATATGCGTATAGCTAGTTAGTTGCTGTGTAAATTGACTGTTGTAAGAGCCTTTGAGCCGAGACTTAGTCTCTATTTCATAATTGTTTTGCAATATATGAGAAGACACTGATTTCTCGTTTAATTTCGTGATTGGTTCTGAATGACCGAGGGTGCAGAGGGCCCCTGTACACCAAGGTCTTGTAGCTGATGTATAGTTTTATTTTTTTCTTCATTTTACGCTTTTGATACCATAGATACTTGTTGTATATATTAACTTGATTATGGTTGATGTCACTTGCCTGTTCATAAGTTCTTTTATGCTTTTATTTAATTGTCAACTGATCAGTGTTTGCATTTCAGGTTCTGATAGGAAGCCGGGGTAGTACATATAAGTTTTGATGACTAATGTCATGATGGGATTATCTTGTCCTACTGCTGATTTGTTTTATTGATTTTAATTCTAGCATTGCTTATTTCTTAGTTTTGCTTTGATTCATTTACTTTGCTGCAAGTTAGTGATTAGACTATTCATATCATTCTTCAGTTGCCAAACGATGAGGGATTGTAGAGTGAATGTGTAGCTTAATCTTAGTTTTATTTCATGCAACTTAGATATCAGATCATTCAATTTGTGTATGACTACTTATAGCCAGAGCGAGTCAAATGGTGAGGGGTCAAAAATGAGTTGATGTGATATGATTAGTTTACTTTGCTTTCAATCTTTAAATTGCTTTGAAGTTCAGTCTTTTCTCTTCTTTATAACAACAGCAAGGATACTGGGTTCCATAGTCATAGTTCACTATTTTGTTAATTAGGATCTAGGCACATCTTGATTTCATCATCGTAAAGTTTGAACACCTTTGGATCACTTTGAGGTTCAGAAATTATTCATTGAATACAATTTTCCATACTTGATTACTAGAATCACCATCTCACGCACCATTTCACATAAGGAAATCAACAAGAAGATAAATCCAAAAACAAACTAAAAACTAAAAATGAAAAAGAAATAAGAAAATAGTTATCTTATATAGATAGTGCACTTCACTTCAACAATTTACAACTCCTGGATTGAAAATTTATATAGCAATTTAGAACACACTAAATTGACCAAACACATATGTTGATTGATACAGATGTCCCCAAATGATTATACATGGATGATATATAAGATCATGTGGATCTTAATGTTGATGAGATGGCTATGATGTCTTTCAAGAGGATGAGTTGATATCTATATGCAGATATACCTTTCTACAGGACATTTACATGTTGCTGATCTAGAAATGGTTGTACGCGAGTTTTATGAAGAACATCCGCGTATATACGTAATTTTATGTGGATGTAGTCACGTATATGGTGTTTTTGAAGGAAATCAGTAGGCACAGACTCTCGTTGAAGTAATTTTTATATGGGTGTGATAGAGACCATATGAAACAGGTTCAGGGGGAGCAAATAAACTTCTGATAATGCATTGTTGGCGTTATCTTAGAAGCTTTTTGGTTCAAGTACTCAGTTTTTGTTGATTTGAATTAGAAAAAATGCAGAGGGAGAACATAAGGAGAACATGGTTACTGATCTGAATAGTGATTGACAGACGCTGCTGATATTAGTTATTGATAAATTTCATAGTCTTGCTCTAGATATTTCGTCTCTATGTTATATATGTCTTTTGTTCTCAAGGTCATGTAATGGCCTATTTTGGTTTCCCCACTATGCCTGGGATGAATGATGTAATGTACTTGTTTATCATGAGTAAACTTCTAGTGTAAGCCCACTTGGATGGGTGGATGAGTCAATATTTGTATATCCTCACTTGGTTGAGAGATGGATGTATGTATGAGCCTTTGGTGATAGGAAGGTCATTTAAGATAGAGTCATGTTCTTCTTGTAGAACATCTTTTTGCAGATCTTGCCTATAGTCAGGGGGAGCATGAACAACACACTTCAGCAATATAGAGACTCAGCATGTACTCAGGGGGAGCATCGACAGATTGGTACACCTTGGCATATACAAAGGGGGAGCTCATTCAGAAATTTCAGCAGACACTCAGGGGGAGTATGGACAACAAAGGAAGAGAATATCCTGGTATGCCCTTTTCCCTTGAAGTCAAAGGGGGAGAGTGATTTGGTATTGCTGCAATCAAGTCCAAAGGCGGAGATTGTTGGCATTATGATGCATGTGTTGTACTTGATGGCAACGAAGTCGTAGAAGATCAACTCACTTATATATATCTATATGAATCTACGGAAGAGATATCAGATGTGACAGAATGCATGGGATGCCAGACAACTCAAAGGAATCAGATGACAGTTCTCAGTATGAAAATTTAGCTTTGCCATCAAGTCCAAAGGGGGAGATTGTTGGCATTATGATACATATGTTGTACTTGATGACAACCCACTCATCTCAGATGATAAATTATAGTGGAGAGAAAAGTTAACGCGCTTTCATGAAGAGAAAATTTCCTTTCATGCAGAGAACAGTTTCCTTTGGTACACCTTGGCATATACAAAGGGGGAGCTCATTCAGAAATTTTAGCAGGCACTCAGGGGGAGTATGGACAACAAAGGAAGAGAATATCTTGGTCTACCCTTTGCCCTTGATGTCAAAGGGGGAGAGTGATTTGGTATTGTTGCCATCAAGTCCAAAGGGGGAGATTGTTGGAATTATGATGCATGTGTTGTACTTGATGGCAACCAACTCATAGAAGATCAACTCACTTATATATATCTCGATGAATCTACGGAAGAGATATCAGATGTGACAGATTGCACGGGATGCTGGACAACTCAAAGGAATCAGATGGCAGTTCTCAGTATGACAAGTTAGCTTTTCCATCAAGTCCAAAGGGGGAGATTGTTGGCATTATGATGCATGTGTGGTACTTGATGGCAACCAACTCGTAGAAGATCAACTCACTTATATATATCTAGATGAATCTATGGAAGAGATATCAAATGTGACAGAATGCATGGGATGTCAGACAACTCAAAGGAATTATATGACAATTCTCAGTATGACAAGTTAGCTTTTCCATCAAGTCCAAAGGGGGAGATTGTTGGCATTATGATACATATGTTGTACTTGGTGGCAACTCACTCATCTCAGATGATAAATTATAGTGCAGAGAAAAGTTCATGCACTTTCATGAAGAGAAAAGTTCCTTTCATGCAGAGGAAAGTTCACACACTTTCATGAAGAGAAAAGTTCCTTTCATGCAGAGAAAAGTTCACGCACTTTCATGCAGAGAGAAGTGCACCCACATGGGAAATCTTATGGTTGGTTCACAGTATTAGTCGAACAGTTTTTGATCTTATGGTTTTGGTATGTGGTATTGCATCCAAAAGAGTTGAACCCAAGTATTCGGTCCATAGTATTGTTTTGTTATGGTTTTGGACCATGGTATTGAGTAAGGCCTAAGACTATGAAAGGAGAAGAAGATCATTAGGCAAAGTCATGGAAAAAGACTTGAATATCTGATGTAGTATGAGATCCAGTATGTAGGATATGGGTTATGATGCATTGCTTGATCTGAGCTAAGGAGGGATCTCACCGGTTGATGGAGAACAAGATCTAAGGATAGATTAGGATAAAATGGTTTGAAATGAATCATCTTTATATGGTTTGATCATGGAGAGACTAGAGCTAAATTATTGATGCATGTGTTATTGTACGCGTGTTATGATCTGGGTATCACTGATGTTTGAAACTGCTGCAAAATCATGATTGAATATGTATAGATCTGTACGCGGGTTGGCTTTGGCGAAAGCATGTACATACGTGGATTTGATTCATCGTAGTAGTGTATACATAATGAAGTATGATGTTTGAAGTTGCAGTTGGGTTTGATTGTTATTGCAGAGTTCTGTAGTCTTCTCTGTGTTCTAGTGACTGTATTGTTGATAGGGTTTCAGTGTTTTAGTGATTCAGAAATTGATGATGCTAGTATTGATTGTTTTGTGCTTCAATGATATTGATGGGTCGAGTATTAAAATTGGATGAAACGTGGCCTTCAGATTATAGTGTTGTGCTTCAGGAGTATCCAGTCTGAAAGTGTATGACACATGGTACCTGGAGGAAGAAAGAGAAGGTTGTTGCCTTCTGTAGGTCGGCACCTACGTACTAGTACATCACCTAGTACAAGAGCTAAGGGGGTGGTAGCTCGCTTACAGTAGCAGCTGGAGAACGAGTAAAGGTTGTAGAATTTTAGTAGGCCAACACCTACGTACCAGTAAGTGGATCAGCTAGTACAAGAGCTAAGGGGGTTTGTAGCTCCCTTCCAAGAGAGTCTGGAGAATGAGAGAAGGTTGTAGCCTTCTGTAGGTAGAAGCCTGCGTAATGGTATAAGACTGCACCAGTACATAAATATTGTAAAATAAGTTTATTATTAAAAGAAGATAGAGACGACTTGCAGTAGGTGGTTTTCACCCACATTGGGTTTCCACCTTATATCATGTTGTTTATATGTGCTTCTTGTGTGTGATGATTTGTTCTGTTTTACTGCACTTGCTTACTATACATATGGTTAAAGAAGTTCTGATGCAATAACTAAAGATCAACATTTAATGGATTAATTGAATCATAAGTATTCTGGATATACGCTAGTTGCATTAGACACAGTTGCGTTGAAGTAGTGTATATGTATCTAAGTATGGAAATGAAAAAGTTTTATTCATTTGATAATACTGATTCACCCCCCCTCTCAGTATTCTTTCCAACAATTTTCTATAGTAGTCCCATTTGGTAGGATGGCCCTGTCACCATTGTCTTAGAGAATTTCCTTAGCTCTTATTATTCATCACATGAGAGTGTTATGTTGGAATATTTGAAAATTGAAGTGAGTATACCTAGAGAGTGCATAATGTAACTTCTTTCTAGGTTCTCTTACTATAAAGGGTGACAGTAAAGTGAGCCTCTAAGTGAGAGGTTGTAGTACCACCCAGGAAGAGACACATGCAAACAAAAAGAGGTATGTCTAGCATGCAACAGAATATTCCATAGAGAATGTTACAATCATTAAAATTGTAGGACAAGGAAAAATGCGTACACCAACCAGCAGAGCAGCACATACGGATTTGATGGCCATTGTAACTAGTAAGAAATAAAGGTTTTTTTAGTATCCTGCGGAGTAGTCCACAAGGACCTGACAACAATGACAACCAATACAACACATTCCCAACAATTTAAGTACTAAAACAACTGAAGTAGTTCAACTATCTTAGCATAGGTGAAACAAATATTCATTACAGATGTTGAAAGAATAGTATTACTTACATCTACAAAACATGCATAAAAATGTGTTGGCCTTAACATGATTTTGTATTATGAAAAATTTCCAAGACACATATTTACACCATATATCACTAGTCACAGTTGTGGGACATTGGAGGCACTCCTCACTCCTCAAATAACTGACTGAACTGTCAAGGTTATGTGGGAGGAGACCGGGTTAAAAGTCCTCATTCATACAATGGGATGGGAATATATAGCCAAGGGTGGCGCTTGACCCTTGTGACCCTTGGACTTCCCTCATCATCGTTCAACTTCCTATGAATTTTCAACTAACATGACTCTTCATCTTCATGTGCGGGTCCATTGGACTTTCACTTTACATTACATTTAATTACAACATAAATGACAGTAGAATTGTGGCCCTGACAACTCATGACACAATTCGACATGAAACTAGTAACATGGACTAGATTACTATGGTGGAAATGTCAAGCTTCTCTTGTTGTTTGTGATGGATGTGCTCTTGGATGTGCTTTGTCTTTTCCTTGACATGGCTTGATGCTATGGAGTCTTCAGTGGTCTTAGTCTTGTAAGATGGTTACGTGCATGTGCTCCTTTTTCTTGCTCTTTCGTGAGCTTCTTTTGTCTGTCCATTTCTGATGCAATTTCTATTCAATTCTCGAAAGGAAGGCAAGCTGCTCACCTCTAGGATTGTCTAGTGCAACTATCCTGAAGGACAACCTCAAGCATTGCATAGTTCCAAGTAGCATATTATTATCAAAATCGATTGAGACTACAAATTGCAACTCAGTTAGGGTCTCGTGAGAGGGGGGTTATCCAGTCAGAAGGGTTTTTAGGAAAGTGGCTAAGTGTGGGAAGAAAGTGTACCCATTAGGACTGGACACTCTGATCAGACATTTGGCATGCTTCGACAACATGATGCCGTGGACCATTGGGACAATAAGACAAATAATTTTTCTCTGTGAGACCATCTATAGATAAGAGTGACAAGTGTGATGCCTTAAGAGAGACGTTCAGATGACCGTGACAACACTTGTTTGATAGTGCTTACAACTTTGTGTATGACTGATATGGATGTATATATAGCTAGGACAACTCAAACAAATATAGGAAAATCTTCGAAATGAACAGAATAGGACAATAAGTCATGAAAAATAAATTAGCATGCCAAAAGATGACATTTGGTCAAACAAGAAAAAGTGGTGAAAAGACTCAAAGGGAGCTCATGGACTGAGCCTAAATGTTTGCAACCATGATGGAAAAACCAAGGAAGGCTCCAAAATTTGGGTACTACCCAAAATATCGGAGGGTGTTGTAGTCACTACAATAGGTGCCTTAGAGGCACTACCTAGTATGGATTATGTTACAGATTAACATAGGGAGTGAAAATGCATGGCTTCAAAAATGCATATTAGGCAGGGAGTCTATTTGTCTGAAAGATTACATCAGGAGAAATTTTTAGTTTTAGCTCCATAGCAATCTTCTATTACAGCGAGAACCTAATGTTTGTTGCGCTCAGCTCAATAGAAGTTGAACACATGGTTGAAAGTTAAGAAAGATGTGAGGAGATCTAGATGAGAAAGGTACTTGTGGGATTCTTTGGTCTCGTGATGGATCCAACTATGATATATTTTGATAATAAGATTTGAATTAGTCTCTCTGACAATCTGGTATTTCATAATCAATCCAAGCATATAGATATTTATTATCACCATTTGTGGGACTATGTGAAGAGGAGGATAATGTTTCTACAATACATTCCAACTCAGTAATAAGATTTTGATATCTTGACAAAGGCTTTGTCAAGAGGGCAGTTTCAACTCCACAGGTGCATGATAGGTGTGGTTGATAATCCCTTTCTTTCTAAGAGGGAGTGTTGAGAAGTGTAGCAAGAAAGTCTCAATTTGACTTAGCGTTGGTAAAATAGAGAAACTTCAAAATTTACACATCAATAGACAAATTAGAGGCAGTGTACTAAGGTGACATGGCTCTTTTAATTCAATTAGTTTAGTAAATTTGAGTTAGATGGATCGGAGTTTAGATTGCATGTGTTGATTGTTACTTTATAGAAATCTGGTTCAGTTATTTCCAGTTGTACTTAGCTAGACTTGCTCTAAAAGTGAATAGAACTAGTTGGAGGTCAATGGTGCAGTGGGACAATAATCTAACTCAAAGATCATCTAGCTAACTATTCAATCAACCAAAATAGGTCATGCATACAAGGAATTAAAATGTGTAACCTATGGTAGATATTCCAAGGCAGTGTAGCATTATTTGTAGAATAGTATTGAGTGTATAGGCATTACATGTAATCAATGATTAATCCTCGGGAATTATAGAATTATTTTGGGGGAAATTCCTAAAGAATAAGGGCTAATTTCCTCAACATTTATGCAAGAAAATAAGAGGCTAGGTGAGATGATTTTAGGCTAAGTGTTGGCAAGATTTGTTCATTGAGAGGAGAGAGAAAAATTCTTCTTTTAAAGTTTGAGCATAGAGTTGGAGCTAGCCATTGTCATAATTCATCTATTCAAATGATTAATGAAAACATGCTTAAGGCATTTTTACCAGTTGGTTTCCCCTAAATACATCTATGTACTTGTGTATGTGATTGATGTATGTTTGGGAATGTTGTTCTAAATTGTGAATTAATTTAAGGAGAGTGGTAGAGTAGAATTCTATCCCTTGATTTAGATTAAATTTCTTGATCAGTTGCAATTCTATAGCTGATTTTCTACAATTAGTTCTCATTTCCCATAGGCTTACAAAAAGTATAACTAAGAAAATGAAATAAAATTTCTAAATCCTAAAAGCACTCCATAAATCACCCATAAATAATTCCATCAATTAGATTTTCCTAAATCCTAAAATCACTTCATAAATCATCCATAGATCATATTTTTCTAAATTCTAAAACCACTCAATAAGGACTGTATAAATGACCCAATCTATCCCTAAAATCTCTCATGATTTTCAATGTAGATTTTCTTTTCTCTTATGGAAAAAATATCACTTATCCATAGCTTTTATAAATGGAGGAGCAGAGAGGAGTTCAAGTGGATACATCCACTCAGGTAGAACCATCCAACAGAAGGCATGAATGTTACTACCTTGACAGGATTATGAATGAGTTAGGTTGGTGGGACAATCATCCGTCAACTACTGGAGGCCCTCCTTATAGTGCCATAAACTTTGACAGTGCTGAACCCGCGAAAATTCAGGGGATCTCCTCAATATGAAGTCTCAACTAATCCTCACACCGTTTGGTGTAGGAGTCCCATCTGGTACGATTGCCCGGTTTCCATTGTCTTAGAGAATTTCCTTAGCTCTTATTATTCATCACATGAGAGTGTTATGCTGGAATCTTCGAAAATTGAGGTGAGTATGCCTAGAGAGTGCATAATGTAACTTTTGTCTAGGTTCTCTATCTAAAGGGCGAGAATAAAGTGAGTCTCTAAGTGAGAAGCAGTAGTACCACCCAAGAAGAGACACATGCAAGCCAAAAGAGGTATGTCTAGCATGCAGCACAATAGTCCATAGAGTATGTGATAGTCATTAAAACTAGAGTAAGTACCCTAGGGCTTTAGGTTGGAACCCCAATAGGGCAAGAGAAAAATACAGTAAGAAACACTCATACAACCCAGGAAAGATGATTTTATAAACAAACTATATGAGAGTGACCATACCCAGATGTCCTTTGTTTGGGTAGACCCTCTAGGGTTCAGACCCTCTGCAACTCCTAATGATCTTCAATCCTGAAAATCATTCAATTCGAACATACATACCAGTATATAGATAAAGCATTTTAATGAAACTAACTTTGTATCATATAAGAGAAATGATTAGTTATACAACAAAATAACATTCATATATGAATTACAACACTATTTGATGCCTAAACACAGTTAATCTCAAAAACAAGACAATACTTCTTTTTATTGTAGAAAGCTATAACTAACATGGAGAGAATTCACTTGAGTCTTATTCTTCTAGCTCCAAGAGGAACCGTCTTCCGTATCCATCCAGTCTGAGTCTTCAACAACCTCCTTCCATAACCAATACCATGACATTTCAAGCAAGAAGGAGAATATCAACAATAAAGAAACCAAGGGTTTCCTGAAACTTGGGGAAGTTCATGAAGCACAGGGATATTTTAGACTCAGTCAGGGATAATATCAGTATAATAACTCTATCTATTCTCCTCCTTAGGGCCTTCCCATAAAGTTCTATTTATACTTCTCCCAATTAGTTTTTTATTTGGGAAATAGTTGGGAAACAGTTGGGCCATGGGCAATAGGAGGTAATCAATAGGTAAAACCCATGAACTCTGCCTAGAATTAAGGAAATTTAATTTTTTTAAGTGTTTTAATAAATATACACAGGTTGGGTATTGACTAACCTGTGTGTGCATGCTTTTATCTTAGGGAAAAGTAGTGTACAGGGAATAAAACACTGTTTTTAAAATATTTGGACCAAGTCTGGAAGGAGGGGTTGCCCTAGGCCATACACCAAGCATCACAAATAACAAGGGTGGTAAATGGTGTTATAAAAAGAAGGGAAAATGTGTACACCAACCAATAGAGTAGGCCATATGGATGTGATGGTCGTTATAACTAGTAAAAAATAAAGGTTTGTCTAATATCTTGTGGAGTAGTCCACAAGGACTAGACAACAATGATAACCAATATAGCACATTCCCAAAAATTTAAGTACTAAAACAACTGAAGTACTTCAACTATCTTAGTATAGGTGAAACAAATATGCATTAAAAATGCTGAAATAATAGTCTTACTAAAATCTATGAAACATACATGAAATTTTTGTGACCTTAACATTATTTTGTGTTATGAAAAATTTCCAAGACCCATATGTACACCATATACCACTAGTCCTAGTCATGGGACATTGGAGGCACTCCTTGCTCCTCAAATAACTGACTGAACTCTCAATATTATCTGGGAGCAGACGAGGTGAAAAGTCCTTGCTCATACAATGGGACGGGTATGTATAGCCAAGGGTGGCGCTTGACCCTTGTGACTCTTGGAATTCCCTCATCATTATTCAACTTCCTATGACTTTTCAACTCACATGACTCTTCATCTTCATGTGTGCGTCCATTGGAGTTTCACTTTAGATTACATTCAGTTACAACAGAAATACCTGATAGTAGAATTGTGGCCTTGAGAACTCATGACACAATTTGACATGAAATTAGTAACATGGACTAGATTACTATGGTGGAAATGTCAAGCTTCTCTTGTTGTTTAGTGATGGATGAGCTCTTGGATGTGCTTTGTATTTTCCTCGACATGGTTTGGGAAGCGGAAGAATTAGACGATGTGACTTGGTTGTTAGAAGCAATTTGTAATGACAACTGTTGTAATTGATTCAACAAGTTCACCGTATTTGTGTCTACTGACCCAATAATGCCATTTGCATGCGGGCCTGGCTTCGGCTTAGCTACTTTGACCTTAGACCCAGGAGCATCTGGCAAGTACTTTGATAGGATCCCAGACTGAGAGTAGATAAGTTCTAATTGCTGGGCCCTAAAAATGGCTTGCTCCTCGGAATAGACCCCTGACATGGAGACGTCCGTGGAGATCTCAGGTACCAAAGATTTCAAGAACCACTCGAGACGGTACTCCGGAGGGATTTCGGCTTTAATAAGCCTCTTTCTTCGTCTCCATTCATGTATGTGATCAGAAATGTGAGTTGCCCTATCCTGACGAAAGGTAGCCAGCAGTTCAGTTCCGGCATCATACCGGACGGGCAACTGAAAATGGTTCAAGAAAATGTTAGCTAAGTCGGCGAATGATGAAAAGTTGCCCCCAGGCAACTCTATATACCACTTAGCCGCATTACCAGTTAAGGTGCGTTGAAATAATCTCAACCTAACCGAATCATCAATCAGGGAGTTGGATGAGCACCATAAATGAAACGTGGTTACGTGGTCGCCCGGGTCTTCTCCGCTTTTCCCTTCAAATTTTGGAATGTCCGAAGGGAGTTTGGTCGGGACCGGAGGCCAGGACGGATTGTAGTTGATTGGGTCATTAGTTAACTTTGTGAGGTTTGGCAAGTTTAACGTTGCCAGAAACGGAAGTATAGGCGGAGCTTGGAGGTTCCACCCTAACTGGGCGGAGGTCCCGAAGCTCTGAAAAGATTGGCCTGGATTTTGGGAGGCACCAGGCTGCCCGAAGTATCTCGTAGAACCCGCTGAGCCAAAAGGGAAACCTTGTGACCCAGTAAATCTCGGAGTTTGACCAACTCCGGCCGTATATCCACTAGACCCTACAAAGTTTCCTCCAAAAGGACTGTAAGGAGTTGATAACCCCTGATATGGATTCCAAGCCGAAGCTAGGGGAGGAATGCTTTGGAATGAACTAACTGTGGTATACGGTCTGTTCCCATATTGGCCGTAGAATGGATTCCCAGTTCTGGCACTGCTGAGCCCAGGGTTATTCCAACCTTGGAAAGGATTACTACTTTGTCCTACTGAAGAAAAAGGCATGGATCCTACCGTAGGGTTGGAATGTGGTATATGACCGCTTCCAAATGGAAAACCTTGGAACGAAGCCGACGCACTCATTGTGGAGGTGGCGGCCTCGATCGGAGCTGAGGGAATGCCCAATGATTGGGCGCCAAATGGGAAATACCCAGAACCGAAAGCATTTGTTTGGGCACTTCCACTCGTGGATGGAATGGAAGTAGACCCAACAACAGATGTGCTAGTAAAAGATCCGAATAATGAGACGGAGGGGATGGAAATAGTTCCACCTCCTTGCATAGATACAGGGGTCTATGCAGTCATAGCACTAGTAGAAGCCATGCTTCCTATAGTGGTCATCGAAGGTAAGTGCGTAGCGTAACCTGGACTTGCCGGTCCTTGTGACGGAATTCCAACGTATTGCAATACGTGTGGATAGCTTGACGGTAGGGGAGAATTCGGAGCCGCTAACGACTCTGAAAGTTCTTCTACCTCAATACTATCTTCCGCTCGTAAGGAGACTTGAGAAGGAACTGGTGGGTTCCTTTCTTGTTCTACGGAAGTACCAGGTGTTGCTTCAATACTATTGCCCCCGAGGGGAGGATCAATCCCCGATGCGTCAATTGCAGTGGGACGAAACCCACCGGTATTATTGCCCCTGTGCCTTCTCGGAGAAGGCTGTACTGGGTGGCGAGAGACCACGAAGTCTACGAGACCGTCTGGGAGATCGGTCAGCCACTTTGAATTCTTTGTTTAGAAATCTAACTAAAGACTCAAAAAAATTAAATCTAGGCCGACTAAGAGAACAGAGCACCCACTAAAAATCCCTAAAGATACAGCCAATCAAAACAAATTTCAAGTATTTCCGCTCCGGGTGATTAAGACCGGACACCAAAATACGAGAAAGTGGAAAATAAAGGGCCTTCCGAAGATAGTTTGGGGTGATGAGGACCCAGGCCTATCAGCGAAGGTATCAGAGGAAGTTACACTGACCTCCTAACAACAGTCGGCGCTGGTGCAAGCCCCCAAGCTTCGCAAGGGTGCCCTCCAGTAGTGCTGTTGAGAGTGATGCAATGTTGACCTCAGGTGCCACGGGATTCCCCTCCGCAGCCACCTAT
>APFE031364102.1:0-11454 GCA_000404065.3 Pinus taeda
GGACAATAGGGACACAACAATATTAATAAGGGATACAACTACAATAGTAATGGGGTAATCACTAGTATTATAGGGACCCAACATATACAAGGTAACATGAGGGGCTTATATCTATCAAGAACTTTACAAGGTACAAGAATATGTACAGAGATTGTATGATTAGTCTTGATTGTTTGATGCTCCTCAATCGAAAGGTGATCATCATAAGATTTAGAAGAAAGCTACCCAAATGGATAAGGACGATATATATTTACAATTTTCAAAGGAAAATAATAAAAAATTAATCTAAGATATTCTCTAAAATACAATATACATTGAAAAACTTTCTTGATGAGAAAGAACATAATGTCCTGGATAACAATCCAAGTTAAAATCTTGATATTTTCATATTGTTCTTTCAGGTTCATTCCTCTAATGGAGTCTTGATTGTGAAATTGATTTGGAGTTGCCAGGTGGATGATTTTAACCTTTGTGTGTCTGATTACTATCCACCATCATAGATCAGATCTAAACCTATAAAATATTTATGAAGAAAATGTTAGTCGTCCCCAGCTGAGTCACTGGAAATGTTATCACTCCAAAATTTCCTTTAAAAAATTATCAAATGAAGGAAATAATAGAGGTAACCACAAACCGCTTTTGGATATCAGGACCTAGTCTTCCTGACGCTTAGAGAGGACTCTCTCTTTAAAATTTAACTTTGTTTTAGTTAAGATGCTTTTAAGCTAGTTATGGTTGTTCAAGGGATTTTTGATTTGTATTTGAGATTGGGTGGTGGGATTCACTTAGACAGATGGATAGAATGATGTATTTTATACCATTCAGCTATGGAGTGAAACAATAAGGAAGCAAAATTGGATTAACTCACTAAAGGGAATGTTCCAAGGGCAAGAAATCAGAGTGTTTTTTATATGTTTAAGACAGAGGGCTGAAAGGGTTTCACTTGGGGTGAGAGAGCAGTTAAGGGTTCTCAGACCCAAATAATGAATGAGGAATGAAGGGATAATCAATATCAAAGGGAAATTAAGAATCTTTCAACGTAGATATTCATGAAATCAATCTAAACCAAGGATCAATTAAGAATTCCTTAACTTAGATATTAGTAGAAAACATTTAAATGTACAACTGTTAAGACAGAGTGCAATTAAACAAATTCTGAAGTATTATTCTATTTATAACATTTAGATTCAGAAACACATTAAATATTATGAATAACTTAAGAAAAATAATGATAACACAAGAGAATACTTCTCTGAAGTTCGCTCAATAGATGAAACCTTGGAAAAATTTGATCTTTATTCATCAAGTCAGCTTGCTGGCTCAACAAATGATACAATAACCTTCAGGGTCTTCTGATAAAAAAGTCTATAGAAATTTATAATATAATCCACCTCAAAATACTTAAAATGAAGAAGTATTTATACAAATTCTAAATAGTAATATCTTGAAAAAATATCAAGATTGGTTTTACAAATATCTCAAACTATTTTATATTAATAGAACTTAAATAAAAGACACTCAAAACTAATGAATCTATTTGGCACTATATTTATGGATTTATGGTGAAAAATAAGAGAAATTCTAATTTGATAGCAACTCTTAATTGATGATGAGGCTTCCAAGTCACTTACTACCTCCTTCCTTTGTGCATTCTACCCTAGAAATTATGCAACATTAGGGTCCAGTGATACCTTTGTATATCTCAATCTGAGCTATATATGCAAAATGTGAAAGATATTATTGTAGATAAGTATGTTATTGAGATAAACCTCTTCTTAATTTCCCAAAATTTATCTCCAACTGTTCCGAATATTCTCTTCAAAACGATGTCAAAAACAGAACTTTGCATAGTCCGAAAAATAGGTTGTGAAGATATTCATTTATCCACCTTTTTGTAATACTTGTGTAAAAAGTGAGATAGGGTTTTGTATCTTGGCCTTTTAGGAACATAAACGTCCTCCAGTTTCTCAAAATGCATCTTGGATTGGCCACAAAATTTTTTGCACAATTATTAATTGAACAAGAAATTTCTAAAAAATGTACCATTTCTATTCTGATTTCATCTTTTAACCTTAATTTTCTTTTAACTATTTTTATCTTTACTTTGGATAAAATTTATTGTTGTTGGTGAAAGTGTTTTCATCTCCATTTAACCCTTACTTCCTCCATGTTTAACTTTACTGTTTACTTGACTACTCTGTTTTTTCATCTATCTTCACTTTGATTTTTCAATCTGATATACTTTTACTGATACTCTTTCATCTGATACACTTTTGCTTTGATGATATGTCAATATCCTTTACTATGTTTTCACTTGTACATTTTAACTTTTTACTATGTATTTCAACAGTAAATCATTTGGTTTTTTATATGTATCGACATATGGTAATGGATATTGATCAACTTTCCGTATGTTTGATCTGTTTATCTTTTGATTGTATGCTCCGTCTGGTTCCTTTGTTTTAATAGTCAATGTCTCTGTGTGAATGATTTTTTTTCTTTGTTCTATGTATAACTTTTTTCTTCTTCTGAATGAAGGTTTTTAAATAGATTTCCTTTCGAGTCTTGGATTAAACAAGATTTGTGACTAGTATCAAAACTATTTATCCAAGCTCTGGTCTTCTGCTAATTACCTGCAAAATACAACAATTTGTTAATAAACTACAGGCCTACAAGGAGGTGACCGGAGGTTGTGCTGAAACTGGGAAGAATTGTGGACAGAGTCTGGAAGGTGTTTGGGAGGGAATCCATGGTGAAATCATGTCTCAAAGGCTCAGGGTGGCGCGGGAAGGGTTTGATAGGTTTCGCTGTGTAACTGAGTAAAAGGCATGAAAATGAGGGCTTTCAGGGTTTTAACGGGTCATGGGTAAATTGGCATGGAATTTTATATTATGAACAGTCTGTGGTTTCGGGTTTAGTGGGGAGGTGGTATCAGAGGCCATTGCACCACTTTATCAAGGAGGTGGTATTTTGGCAAGGTCACTCGATCTACCTTAACACTTGACATGTACTAGATGGGCGCCCTGGCAATACCACTTTATCAAGTGGGTAAAGATCGGTTATTGGGTGAACTTGATATGGATGTGGACTGTTGGATGTGGGCACTGATTATTGGATGATAGTTGGGTGATAGATGTGCATAGACGAAATGGGAAGAGGTTTCGTGGGGGGCGCAGGGCTTTAATCCTTGGAGGTTTGGGATTATTCACAAGTTAATGATGGATTACATGATTGGGTGGGGCTTAATGAAGGGATTATCTCAATTTTACTGAGAAGTGGTGAATTAAGTGGGGTTTTGTCGGGGGTATGGGATAAAAGTATAGTTTATAGCTAAACTAAGGGTTGGGATATTACATAAGGGATTTATTTATATATGGGAAAAGGTATATAGGGAATTATTTTATTATGTTAAGAATTAATATGAAATGAAATGAGCAGAGTGAACATACCACTAAACATAATGCAATATTTGTGCATTTTATTCACATGCACTTTAGACTTCGGACAAAATCTTTTTGTGGGTATTTTGAATGAAATAGAATTTAACATGGGGTTGTTTATTTTTCATAGGAAAATGGAGTTTAACCTTAGGAAAAGGGGTTTTATTAGGGTAATGAAGGGAAATTATTTTTATGAAGGGAATTCTAACACTTGATGTTCATAAGTCATTAAGTTGAGGGTCCGGTCCCACCAAAAGTCAGAGAAATGCTCTGAGCCTTTATAACTTGTAGGATTTTTAGTACTAGAACATCCTTGTGGATGGGAAATTAGTAAATAAAGGGATGAAATGAATGAGGGCAATTTAATTAAATCAACTTTGTAAACCATTGTTTTTGATTTCTTAACTGCTCATGCACATTGAAACATATGATCATGCATGATAAATGTGCTTTAGTCCAATCAACTTTATACTTCAACAACCTTTCTTCTACTTGCCCATTACTTACCCTAACATTTTTTCTTCACTTATTTGGGTGTATTTAAGCTAGCAGACCCTTTTCTTTCCTTTTCTTTTTATAAAACAAACTATCTACTTCTAACCTTATATCTTCCAAGGGCTAAGATTAAACTGATGAGCTCCTTTTATTTTCTCTACCTATATAATGATCTTCCAAGATTAAGCTGTTTGGACGGATTTTATTCTCTAACTATAAACATAAAATTCAAATCATGAAATAGTTAAGATTAAGTAGTTTGACTACCATGGGTTGTGGCATGTATGATAAGTTGCACACAACCATTATTTGTAGAAGAAGTAAAATAGTAGTGGCATTTAGACTTGCAAACTTTCATGATCTATTTTTTTGTTTGGGGTTCATATATTTTCATTTTTTGATCTTTTCTTATTCTTTTTGTCCCATGATATTTCTTTTAGGACACACCCTCTTTACATTTTTTAATTTTTAATATGGAAAACATTTGCAGAAAGCAAAGGTATCTACAATATTACAAGGCTTAACCTTAGCCAATTCAAAAGTATGAATCCTATCACTATAGGACTCTAACATCTAGGACCTTACATCGTTCGTAAGGATTTAGGCAAGGGGGCATATCATCTAGAGGATTTTGAAGGCCAAATTCTCCCTAATCCTCACAATGCACTCTACCTTAAGAAATTTTATGCATAACATATCCCATTGATTTGCATGTATTTATTTTTGTCATTCAATTACATAGGTTGCATCATCTCATTTATTTTCTTTTTCACCTTTCAGATGCATCCATCATCCACACTATATATCGGTTATGCCAATGGTGCAAGTAACTTCTCCAAGAATATAGCCTTGATAGCATGGGCCATTTTCACCCCTGTTGAGAGATTTAATAGGTGTATTAATTCTCCTGCATTTGTATGCCAATCCAGGCTCGTAAACACGAGTTGTATTGCACTTTCTACATTCAATTCTTGGTATAAGCTTTAATGTTTCCTTTATAATGATCAACTAAGTAATGGAACACACAAATGCTTGTAAACACACAACTCAAAAAGGGAAATCAATCCATCTTGCTAACACGGGTAGAATCAATAATCAAATTCAACTTAAAGACTTTGAAATATCTATAAACTTAACCTATTATGTTCTTGAATTGAAATTTGGACTCAACTGAAGACTTAATTCTTTACCACAGATTCAACTTTGATAGACTATGAACAATACTCCACACATTAACTCAATAGTTTAAAGATGCATTCAAAATCCAAATCCTAATTTCTGACTCTTACAATTTACACCTAAAAGAAATAAAATATCTAGTCTACTTGCGATGGTAATTCAATTTTAGACTAAGCAATCACTCAATAACTGTTATTGATTCAAACCCTAGAATGAGAAAGGCTTCACATTAATTCCATTGTCTTGACAACAAGTAAGAGATATTTATGTTAGGAACTAACCTGAATAGTCTGTCTCATATATTTAACCAAGCAACTTGATCTCTCACACTCAACTAATCTGCATACATATTACATAATCTATAGTAACCTTAGGAACAAGCTCAGATATCAAGCCCTAATTCTATTTTCAAGAATGAAAAGAAAATAAGATAGCTATGAATTTTTGCAAGACACACAAAATTGTACTTAAGAGGCTATCCTACAGTTGCATTTAACATGAATGAAATCTCAAACTAAGCTCAAGAAAGCCTACTTAATATTTCGGCAAACAAACACATTGTCTTCTCAATGAATAGGTAAATCACACAGCTGATTGCAACCTTAACTACTTCGAAACCTAATCAAGAACAAATTATACTAAGGGAATGCTAATGGAAATTACCTAAGGTTGGAAACTATGATTTCAACCAACAGTATCAAATTCTAGGCTACAGTACTGCACTCAAGCACTCAAAACAAAGCAAAAGGAATCCCACTGGAAGCTGAATCACTCACTTGAACTTCAAAATGAATTTGTGAACTTTATTAAGAAGCTAAGAATTTATCAAGAAACAAGACTAGATTAAACTATGATAAGTTAATCTATTCCAATCAATCAATCTGGAAAGAAATACTCCTATGGCACTCACATTCATGAAAATAATTTAAAGGAAAACCAATCGATTTGATAATAGAAAGAAACAAGCGATGTGATTTCTATTCAGAATTAACTGAAATCCACTCAAAGCATATTACCAATCCGACTTCCTACTTTACACAACAAAACCCACACCATATCGATCCTTGCTACATAATGAATTATATTGACTTCAACATTCAAGGGTGTGTTCTGCATTTTCAACAAAGGGACCAACTCATCATAGCCATTCGATTCACAATGTGATTGAAACAATTTTTCATATGAATGCAACAACACAGTTAGGACAATACATTTCATTGCTTTGGAGAATAGGGGATGAATCTATCTCAAAGGTAGGTGCACCAACCTTTATGATGCACACAAGAATTACATATTCATATTTCTAAATGGAAAGGTCTAAAAATGCATACAATGGTTAGCACAAGGAAATTGTTCTGAATCAGTGGAAGCCTCCACGTAGCATATAAACGATTAATATACAAACCAAAGACAAACAAGAAGCAACTATAATTGACAGACGACTATGTTTCCTAAGAAATAATACAGAGTTAATCCCAGATGATGGTGGGCCGCCACACCTGGTGAAGCTTACTTACTTACAGAAAAACGGAAAGCTTTAGCACATCTAATTCATGAACTCACAGTATACCATCTAGTGGATCGATCTGAACTTAATGCATGGCCATAATAAAAATCTTCAATTAAAAATAACATGTTTGGAGATAACACTTCAAAGATACAATAACAATATTCTATTTTGTTCACTAATTTCCTAGTTATTACATATCAGCCTGTATAGGCATCGACTTGAGTTAAAAATAATAATAGAACATACATAGCAAGTCTAACAACTTGGCTAAATCGATATTCCAGATTAGATTGCTAGAATGACCTGTGTTATTTAGGATAACAAATCCTCAACTAAACCCAATATTGGCATAAGCTAAGTTCAACGAGGATAGTGAATATCTTCATCATGGAAGATATTGAACTCGTTCGATCACAATTGTGGGTGGCTCAATAATCTAGATGCATGCGGCCTATTCATCCTTTATATCTTTGAGTATCGATCCTGAAATGGTTGTTAAGTACAGAAATGGTGGAACATGGCTCATCGACAAGCACTCTCCTGATCTTATCCTTCTCAAGTTGCTGCAATATTCACACTTAATCATATCGATTAGTTAGTTGATTGGTAACAACTTAAGTTTTCTTAAACTTAACCAATAAACAGTAAAATGACATAATGAAAAGCTTCACCTCATGGCATTATTTTGCCAGTTTTAGGGCAATGAAAGTGATAGGAGAGTAGGTATAAGAGTACAAAAATGACAAAATTGGAGGTGGGTAATAGTGGAATTGGGGACAAAACAGGGCACCAACATCCTCCCACACCTATTTGGATGCATGTCTTGATGCATCTATTACATCCAGCAAAAAGGAAAAATGTGCCAAACAAAAGGATCTATGGTCAAATACCATTAGTCTTAATAAGTACTTATATCCCATGTTTAACCGGTGGGAAACATTTCTGGAATTGGAGGGCTAATCCCTGTGCACTCAAGTTTTTAATGGGCCTATACCTCGATGCTTTCCAACGCAACAGCTGCCTATTTTTCCTCTTCAGTTCATCATTATGAGCATACAGCCTCAGATTGGAGTCTCTCACCTGGTGATTTAATTCTGTGACATAATGAAATAAAACCTTATACTTATTAGCCTACTCTCTAAGTTTGACAATCGTCTTATGTAGTTTGACAAGTCAGATATTCAAATTTTCCTCTGCATCATAAGTGAGAGCCCTGGTAGATGTTGTTGACTACTGAGATGCACTGCCTTTAAGTGATTTCCCACTGTGTCCTCTTGGCAAAGAAAGATGTTGACTTGCCTTAGTAGCACTCCTGCTTACTGATGGTCGGACAAGACATAATGTTTCTAAGTCCCATGCAATATTCGTAGGGATATTTTTTTCAGTTGTGGTCATGGGGGATCTCTAAAAGGACACTTCAAACTTCTGTTTATCAAAATCAGGAGATGAAGGAATGTGGATGCACTCAAAAATTGCACCCTTAGCCTTGGATTGCTGGGCTTGAGCCATACTTCGTGTTCGTCATCGACCCCGAGCAGAGGTCTTGGCCGAAGAACTCAGGGGTTTATTGATAGGAAAAATGGGTCGCCTACATTTTTTTCTTTGGTGTGGCACTCTCAAGAATTTGGGAAGGTTTTTACTGGGCTCTAATGCTTCATCTTTTGTCATGGGGATCGACTCAGGTTGGTCCAACTTGTCCCTATCTCTTTTCCCTTTTCATTTCGTGCCCACATGGGTTTCTACAAAAATTGCTTCTTCTCTATCCTTAAAGGTTTTATCAGCTGCCTGGGGGCTTTCATGAATAGGAATGGGGCAATGGATAGGAGAGCCAGGCGTTGCTTGGGATTTAGACATAGGAGTAGTGTTGTTTTACTTCAGTGATCAGCCCACTATTTGTTGTCGTCCCTTTTTTTGAGTTTCCTGCCTAGGAAACTCCTCAACTAAGAAATATTTCCATGACCTCTTCCTCTTTCGGATTTCAGTGACTAACAAAATCTTAATGAGGCTATAGTGATACAACGAGGTCTCATGTTTCGTACTATGAGACTGCACCCCTCGAGCCATTCTATGAAAACTCAATTTCAAGAAGTAGGGAATGTTTAACTGTTTATCCTCTGCAAAATGAGTCATCAACCGAATATGATAAAGGAACATGACTGCATACCTTCCCTCACAAGTGATAAAATGTTCCAGCATTATGAGCAGCGGGTGCCATTGTTCCTCTATGCAATTTCGTAATACTCCTTTCGTCCAGCTGAGAGACCTGTAAGCGGGCTTCAAAAACATGGCGCAGTTCGGAATGTCTAGCTATCCTCCTTTAAAGAATTGTTCGCCTTCTACTGGTAGCCCGATGACTCTACTCATTAACTCCTTCGTAACTCTGAAACTTAAATTTCCCACCTGGACATGCTCCCCATCAAAACTTCACGTGAACACCAAGGTGACCTAATTGTTGTAACCTTGGAATTTCTATAGAAAGGCCATCCATCCTTTATCTTCCAAAACGTCACTACATTGTTAATACTCCAGACTGCGTGCGAACTAGCCAAAGGTGGGGTTGTGGCAATCAGCTCCCATTTTGCTCAACACCCACGTTCAATTGCAATTTCACTCCTTCCAACTCTTTGCTGCCTCTCGGTCACTTACTGACTCTATAATCTTAGTCTTGGATACCCCTCATACTTTAAAATTTAGATGAATGATCGCCTAATCATCACGATGAATAGGGAGTGTGATATTGATAATCATCATGATGATTGTCCCATATGTACCTAGTGTAGAGTGTGAACATCATGGCCGAATGAGAGTCAGCACACACATACTCATCATTGCTGGGAGGTGTCATGAGGCAATGACGAACTGCTGACAGGGGTGGATATCATTACACAGTGAGGTAGGAATGTTGGTGATTGTGGGTTTGTGTCCCATCGAGCGTGTCAGAATGTAGTTGATGTGGGAATGGGGATGGAGATGTTAGGGAGATATAGAATAGGATTATGAGCAGAATTTAGAATGAGGGATAGGTTTAGAGGCACATTTTCATAGCATGCATTTTAACTATTCATTAATCAAATTCAAGCAAATAAAAGTGCATACCTAAGCCACTTAAGATATTAGTGATTTCATGGAGATTTCCTTGTCTTGATGTAGCTCCCAAGTATTTGAATGAAAATGATGCTGATAGAATCATGATGAAGCCGTAACTATGCTCTGTGATCACTATTTTGGAAATAAAGTTCAAATATTAGGATCTTTGATTTTTATAGGTTAAGTACAGATCCTATGGATCAGTCTTTGTGCATATCAATCAGTAGAGACAATCATCCTTAACTGCTGGCAGATATGAGTATTGATTGTGAAACAAAAATATAATCCCTTCATGATTCCAAAAAGGATTTTTCAAAACACAACTGTGATAGTAGATTTGCAATTATACCGAGTATGGTACAAAGACTTATTAAACACAGAGTATGGAATACATAATTTCGAGATCCTCTTACTCGATGCCATGTAAAATGTTGATTATTGTTCTTCAGAAAAACATGTTTATCATCCCATGGATTTTTAACTAGGCCTCGAATGATGACTTCCTGGGGCATTTCTTATTTATGGAGCTAGAAATGTCTGGAAAGAGAGCTCCTGGTGGGCTTGTGTTCTGTAATTATTCCATTGGGCCCAAAAAAGAATAAGTCAATGACCAAAGGACCCCTAAACTATCACTACTTTATTGCTTTAGCGAGCCTAAAGTAGTTTTTTCTCAAGGCATTCATGTTTAGAGAGTTTGAATTTCCCATAATAGACTCCACGGATTCCTTTTCCATCGATAATCCACTAGGCCTGGATAAAGGAATAAACTTCCTCCTAGTGAATTCCTCTTTTATTCTACATGGGCTCTGGGGAGAGCCACCTATAGATAATGTGAAAAATACCATTCCCACTGTTTATTTATCTCTCTCTCTCTCTCTCTCTCTCTCTCTCTCTCTCTCTCTCTCTCTTATACTATATATAGTATATATTAAATATTATAGATATATATATATATATATATATATATATATAATTATATAATCTATATATATATATATTATCTATATATATAGTATATATATACTATATATATATTATATATATATATATATATATATATATATATATATATATATATATATATAATATATATATATATATATATATAGTATATATATATATATATATATACATATGCATTAGGAAAACTAATTTAAATAAATTAATCAACTGAACCAGCAAGGGGCTGTTCATTTGCATGAATCAGCTCCAACCCTAGATCCTTTTGTACTTCCTACAAAAATTGATCATGTGAAAGTGGTTTTTGATAAACTTTAATTTGATGACCATTTACTACAAAAGAAGTCTTATCATCATCGATAGTACAAATATGAACTGAACCATTATCAAAGACTTCATTTAATTCATATGGTCCTAAACACCTGGTAGAAAATTTACCTTGAAAATTCTTAAACTTACTATCATATAACAAGGCCCAATAACCTGGGTGAAAGACTTTCTTCTTGATAAATTTGTCATGTCGTCAACCTCTTTGGTTCTGCACCAACGCAGTTATGTGATAGGCATCTTGTCGGATTTCATCAAGTTAATTCAATTGCATCAGCCTAGAGGCTCTTGAGCTTCATTTAGATTCATGCCCAACTAGGTGGCAGTCCTGAATGTTTTTACTTGGAACTCAATGGGCAAGAGCACTTGTTTACCATAGACTAACTCATAAGGTGTGTGTCCTATCACATTTCTCCAAGTGATCCGATAAGCCCATAGTGCCTTCAGTAACTTATC